>JAODUO010001544.1:0-89669 GCA_025642075.2 Ridgeia piscesae
TTTTTCCCCGTTTTTCGTTGCTGCGTGTGCGTGTGCGTGTGCGTGTGCGTGTGCGTGTGCGTGTGCGTGTGCGTGTGCGTGTGCGTGTGCGTGTGCGTTAACTTAGGTCTACCGGTTTACTTTGCCCAAAGACTCAGTTGTATTCGGGTTATTCAAAATTTGTGATTCGATAAAATCCCGGCCAACTATCAATATCTGTAATATTTCAATAAACATCATACGCCAAAACAATTATGTCAGTGCTGCATGTTACGGGACAAAATATTGCTTACTTTTTCCAATAATGCTACATCCATTAAGATATAAACCAAATAAAACTTGAACATTAAATTATTACTCACTCCCTCCCTGCATCTCTCCCTGCATCTCTCCCTGCCTCCCTGCCTCCCTGCCTCCCTGCCTCCCTGCCTCCCTGCCTCCCTCCTCCCTCCTGCCTCCCTCCCTGTCTCCGTCTCCGTCTCCGTCTCTCTCTCTCTCTCTCTCTCTCTCTCTCTCTCTCTCTCTCTCTCGCTCTCTCTCGTCTCTCTCTCTCGCACTCTCTCTCTCATACACTCTCTCTCTCTCACTTTCTCACTCACTCACTCATTCACTCACTCACCCGTTCACCCACTCACTCACTCACTCACTCACTCACTCACTCATCTCACTCACTCACTCACTCACTCACTCACTCACTCACTCACTCACTCTCGCTTTCTCTCGTCTCTCGCTCTCTGTCTGTCGCTCTCTGTCTGTCGCTCTCTGTCTGTCGCTCTCTGTCTGTCGCTCTCTATCTGTCGCTCTCTGTCTGTCGCTCTCTGTCTGTCGCTCTCTGTCTGTCGCTCTCTGTCTCTCGCTCTCTGTCTCTCGCTCTCTCTCTCTCAGCTCTCTGTCTGTCGCTCTCTGTCTGTCGCTCTCTGTCTGTCGCTCTCTGTCTCTCGCTCTCTGTCTCTCGCTCTCTGTCTCTCGCTCTCTGTCTCTCGCTCTCTCTGTCTCTCGCTCTCTGTCTCTCGCTCTCTCTCTTTCTCTCTTGCTCTCTATCTCTCACGCTCTCTCTCTCGCTCTCTCTTTCGCTCTCTCTCTCTCTTTCGCTCTCTCTCTCTCTCTCTCTCTCTCTCTCTCTCTCTGGCTCTCTCTCTCCTCTCTCTCTCGCTCTCTCTCTCTCTCTCTCGCTCTCTCTCTCGCTCTCTCTCTCTCTCTCTCTCTCTCTCTCTCTCTCTCTCTCTCTCTCTCTCTCTCTGCTCTCTCGCTCTGTCTCTCCCTTCATGGGGATCACCACCTCTTATCCACCAATCACGTCTCTCTCTATCATCTCTTCCAGTTCCTGTCTTGTAGACAATCAAACATGACATTATAGATGGAAGACTCCAACTTTCCTAAAATAGCAGTCTTTGAAGTATGACAACTCCCATGCCTTGATATCGCCACTGCAGTCTTCGGATTATTCTATGCTGACCTCAACAAGAGTTATTACTGTTACACTTAACTTGATGACCTGGTAGAACTCTGATGCTGGTCATATGATGCTGCCAGCGAGAAACATTTTATCTGCATCCTTCTACAGCCCACATGTAGGTCTTATGTCTTAGTTGTTTGGGTTGCATATGAATTCCTGTTTGTTTTGCAACCAAGGTGCAGGCCATTTATGAAGAAAGCATTAATATTTTCTATATACATTGATATCTATATATATGCACTTGTGGTGCGTGTGCGTGTGCGTGTGCGTGTGCGTGTGCGTGTGCGTGTGCGTGTGCGTGTGCGTGTGCGTGTGCGTGTGCGTGTGCGTGTGCGTGTGCGTGTGCGTGTGCGTGTGCGTGTGCGTGTAACTTAGGTCTACCGGTTTACTTTGCCCAAAGACTGTGATTCTTTGTGATTCGATAAAATCCCGGCCAACTATCAATATCTGTAATATTTCAATAAACATTATATGCCAAAAGAATTATGTCAGTGCTGCATGTTACGGAACAAAATATAGTTTACTTTTCCAATAATGCGACATCCATTAAGATATAAACTAAATAAAACTTGAACATTAAATTATTACTCCATCCCTGCCTCCCTGCCTGCCTCCCTCTCTCCCGCTCTGTCTGTCTGTCTCTGTCTGTCTCTGTCTCTGTCTCTGTCTCTGTCTCTGTCTCTGTCTCTGTCTCTGTCTCTCTCTCTCTCTCTCTCTCTCTCTCTCTCTCTCTCTCTCTCTCTCTCTCTCTCTCTTCTCTGTCTCTGTCTCTGTCCTGTCTCTCTCTCTCTCTCTCTCTCTCTCGTCTCTGTCTCTGTCTCTGTCTCTGTCTCTGTCTCTGTCTCTGTCTCTGTCTCTGTCTCTGTCTCTGTCTCTGTCTCTGTCTCTGTCTCTGTCTCTGTCTCTGTCTCTGTCTCTGTCTCTGTCTCTTGCTCTCTGTCTCCCGCTCTCAGTCTGTCACTCTCTGTCTGTCGCTCTCTGTCTGTCGCTCTCTGTCTGTCGCTCTCTGTCGCTCTCTGTCTGTCGCTCTCTGTCTGTCGCTCTCTGTCTGTCGCTCTCTGACTCTCGCTCTCTCTCTCTCTCTCTCTCGCTCTCTGACTCTCTCTCTCTCTCTCCCTCTCTCCCTCTCTCGCTCCTCTCTCTCTCTCTCTCTCTCTGTCTCTGTCTCTGTCTCTGTCTCTGTCTCTGTCTCTGTCTCTGTCTCTGTCTCTGTCTCTGTCTCTGTCTCTGTCTCTGTCTCTGTCTCTGTCTCTGTCTCTGTCTCTCTCTCTTCTCTCTCTCTCTCTCTCTCTCTCTCTCTCTCTCTCTCTCTCTCTCTCTCTCTCTCTCTCTCTCTCTCTCTCTCTCTCTGTCTCTCGCTCTCTCTCGTCTTCTCTCTCTCTGTCTCTCCTCTTTCTCTCCTCTCTCTCTCGCTCTCTGACTCTCTCTCTCTCTACTCGCTCTCTCTCTCTCTCTCACTCTCCCTCTCTCTCTCTCTCTCTCTCTCTCTCTCTCTCTCTCTCTCTCTCTCTCTCTCTCTCTGTCGCTCTCTGTCTACCGCTCTCAGTCTGTCACTCTCTGTCTGTCGCGCTCTGTCTGTCGCTCTCTGTCTGTCGCTCTCTGTCTGTCACTCTCTGTCTGTCGCTCTCTGTCTGTCGCTCTCTGTCTCTCTCTCTGTAATATTCAACACATTATCCACTCTCGGATACTGAGAGTGTAGTGTCGGATTTTCTCCTCCACTTTCACACGAAGAAACATTTGGCCATCTCGACCATTGCAGGCTATCAGATGGCAATTGCCAGCACTCTTCGTGCCACTTTCTGCGTGGAAGTAGGACGGAATCCTGCATTGAAGTCGCTACTTTGAAATATCGAAATGGAGCAGTGACAATATCAACTTTATTTTCCATCGTGGAATCTTGCTTTGGTTTTGTCAGCATTTACAAAACCACCTTTCGAACTGCTGGCCAAGCGTTCGATCAGCTGCTTACATGGAAGACAGTTTTCCTAATCGCGTTTGCTTCCTGCAAATGTCGGGGTGAAATTCATGCCCGACTATAACAGACCGTAGGCTGGACACAGGTGACTCTCCAAGTAGGCCTATCATTCATATCAAGACGCAAGTGTTGAGGAAAGGCCCGAAGTGCGTGCTTTCATGCACTATTCCAGCACTTGATTGTCATTTGAGCAATAGGGCCTGCAAGTGGGTCATGATACAAGGCGTGTCTCCGCGCGACTGGAGCTTATTGGGGACTAAGCGAGACTAATTGGGGACTGAACACAAGAATAATATTCTAACGAAGGATGACAGTTGTAGCTTCCGACTGATGAATACTAGGAAAATCAGTTCATAAATATCTTGTGTTATACGTTTCTTATCTTAAATGTCCGATTTAATATTGAGTTTACCACACTATCATAGACACATAGCGATTTACGTAGTGCAGATAATCGACACGATGCTAGGCTGTATGTGTCTTTTACGGGATTTGCGTTTTTCATAGCTGTACGTTGTGGTTTCGATAAGCACTTATATCTGACAAGTTGTCTAAATGCACAAAATCATATCACATGTATACGTTTGGCCCAAACAGGTTGTACTGCGCGAAAACTGACACTCTTCATTATTAGTCGAGATCGCCAAACACAAGTACTTGCCGCTATTGCCATGGCAACCACCATAATAATCAATTAAAATTCATGATTTCCGTGATCATTGTCACCGGCAAAGTGTTCCCCTGCTTCTGCTTGTAATAATCCTTCGGACAATATAACTGAAATACGCTATTTCGGGACAGTTCTATCATTACGACCAAAACAAAACAAAGTCCTATATGTTAACATGGAGTATATGGACCTCCTGCCCCCAACTGCCCCCAACTGCCCCCAACTGCCCCCAACTGCCCCCAACTGCCCCCAACTGCCCCCAACTGCCCCCAACTGCCCCCAACTGCCCCCAACTGCCCCCAACTGCCCCAACTGCCCCCAACTGCCCCCAACTGCCCCCAACTGCCACCACAACTGCCCCCAACTGCCCCCAACTGCCCCCAACTGCCCCCAACTGCCCCCAACTGCCCCCAACTGCCCCCAACTGCCCCCAACTCCCTAACTGCCCCAACTGCCCCCAACTGCCCCCAACTGCCCCCAACTGCCCCCAACTGCCCCCAACTGCCCCAACTGCCCCCAACTCCCCAACTGCCCCCAACTGCCCCCAACTGCCCCAACTGCCCCCAACTGCCCAACTGCCCCAACTGCCCCCAACTGCCCCCAGCCTCGTTTTCGCGCGCGAGACTTGCACGCCCTACGGCATGGCTGAAGACCGACTCCTGTGTCAGGCACTAAGCTTTTACCTGGAAAGGTATATGCCGTGGAGGGAGCACAAGCGCATCCTCTTTGTGTTGTTCTAACCAGGGCATAAACGAGACATTGTACCATCTACAATCTCCAGGTGGATCCGGAAAACGATTCTGGAGTGCTACACAAATCCCCTACATCTTTCCTCGAGTCCCACAAGATTAAGGCTCCATGGCTGCATCGCTCGCATTCCACAGACAGGCCTCCATGGAATAGATTCTGCGAGCTGGTACCTGGCGCAGTCATAACACCTTCACCGACTTTTATCTCAAGGACCTATCTCTCTATTCTGCCGATATCATTCAACTAGGACCGGTAGTGGCTGCAGAATCAATTCTGCACCCAACATTAGAGATCATTAGAGGTAACATTGCCTATATCCCACCATTCATTCACCTAGATTCTGCACCTTGTGAAGCGACGGAGCCAGGCTAAGTCTATGTTAAGTAATAAATTCTATATTTTTAGAATTAAAATATGTATTTATAAGTAACATACTTACCTGGCTCCGTCGTTTCACCATATCACCCTCCCTCCTCCCCCGCTATAGGGAGATTACCTATTACATTATGAGCCTTTTTGCCAAGTGCGAAGAGAAGAGACTCAGTGATTGGATGGAGTGGTGGGAGCTGTGGGGATAGGTCTTTTTTCATTTTATTAATTATGGCGAGAAACTTGGGCGCGGCCAAATCTATTACATCGCTGTGTAGCGACGGAACCAGGTAAGTATATTACTTATAAATACATATTTAAATTCTAAAAATATAGATTCTCTTTCTTTAGCTGTGCACACCTTCAGCACACTTTTCATTGGCATAGCAAAGTATAACTAATAAAATTGCCAATAATAATGAAATGGCACGTGTCCACTTAACGATACGTAATGACATGCAAAATATTGCTTCAACTACGTTTTGCTCTCTGTACACGAAGTTACATGGCTTGAAATAATCATCATGCACTTAGCCATAACGTAATATATTCAGATTTCGTGTTCAGGTATTGTTTGAAGAACTGATTTATATTTACAAACATTGCCAAGTCTTGGCAGGCTATTTCACATGTTCGTGTTGTGTCACGAGACAGGGTTTATTTAATTAGATTGACCCGTAGGCACTTAAATGTCAGCCTAGTGCAATGAATTATGTAATATGGCACGTGCGGTGGCTATAAATAGACTTGGAGTTGCATTATTAGACAGGTTTTATTTAATTAATCTGTACAGTGACCCAGCAATGACACACACTTGTCAGCCTAGTGTCATGTATTGTGTAATATGGCACGTGTGGTCGCTATAAATAGATGTCGCGTTGCTTTATTAAAATTCGCCTTTGACAATAAGCATGGAAATTTGGAATTTGTTGCTGGCAATTAAACCATAGCATAGGGTTGGCAAACAATCTCATAAGCTTCAAGAATAGTATGCGTTCCACGTTGGGTCAGACCACCGCGAACCAACATGGCTATTAGTTGGTGACGATATATGGTGCAACGGTAGCGATATATTTCCCCTGCGATAAATGTCTGAACGTTGACGACCAAACCATACAGAGTACGTGATTTTAATATATTTAATACACTGCCAACAGTGGCGTAGCCAGGATTTTTCATTGGAGGGCCCACGCGACAACCAAGCAAACTGTGTGTGTTGTGTGTGTGTGTGTGCGTGCGTGCGTGCGTGCGTGCGTGCGAGCGAGCGTGCGTGCGTGTGTGCGTGTGTGCGTGTGTATGTATGTGTGTATGTATATATATATGTATATATATATATATATATATATATATATATATATATATATAATATATATATATATATATATATATATATATATATATATATGTATATATATATATATATATATATATATATATATATATATATATATATATATATATTCAAACCCAAGCTCGCTTAAAATCAATGCCGACATGACAACCCAGTTCACTAATCAATGTAGCCTGCAGTTCAGCAAAACCATTCACAGAAGGCGTCAAAGTAAAAAGGAAAAGAGAAATGACACATTATTAAAGCGACACGAAGCCAAATATCAGCCTATAGCCGGCCACCACATTCCTCACGCTACTTTCCCAAACCTACTGGCAAAGACCATGACAAATACTAACATGTATTCACTTACTCTGATGAAACAATAATTAAACATCCCTACCTTAAAGTAGACGATGTGGCGTTGGCATTCAACCAGTAACTTCACAACATGTAACGTTGCGTATTACAATTTATAAATTCACGATAGGAAGTGGCACTTTCCCAGTGCAAAATCCACGAAATTAATTACTTTGGTTACAATGAGGATTACAGCCGGGGCAAACACTTGGAGGAAGGTCGAAGGGGTGATGAGAGATAGACGCATATCTCGTATACGTAAATGAAATGTACTCATCTCGTGTGTTACCTCGGCATACAGGAATGCACTAGAGACGTTGGCACTAACAGAGAAACAACAGGAGAAGGTACAGGTTTGCGAGAAAAAAAAACTTGGTAAGAATAATCGTGAGAGCTAAGAGAGCTGATAAGAGAAACATTATTAAATGAGATTGGAGGTTGGAGTGAAGGAAAGTGCTAAGAAGAAATTGATGAGGATTACTTGAGTTGGTCATGTGGAAAATGGGAGATGAAAATCTAGCAAAGAAGCAGATACCCAGAATGTAGAGGGGAAATGGAGACGGGGAAGAAGAACTAAATTGCGATGGGGGATTACATTAAAAGTGACCTAGAAAGAGTGGGGAAAATGGAAAAACATTAAGAACGAATCGGAGACTGCTGACAGAGAACGTAGTAAGAGAAAAATTAGAGGTAGAAAAAAGACAATGGAAAAGGAAGTCATGGTCAACTCATCCCTGAGAACAGTGACGCCAAGAAAACAATAACAACAAAATGCAATTTGACCCTAATCTAGTAACCGGGCAACTATTAGTTTGATTCCGTAATAGCCATTAGCAATCATGCACATTTAGAATTACGACATTTTAGTGCCCCCTCACAACTTGGGCTGCAGCCAGCGACATAAGTGGAGAATTCCTAACGTAATCCTGTTTGAATGATGACAAATTTCTTTGTGAAAGGATAGTACTGGGACTCTGTACTTTGTGACTCTGTGAATCATGCAGCCAGTTATTGGTCCTCCGTTTCACACCATCCTAATATCTTCCGGGATTGGGGGGCATGGCCCCCTTTGGCTACGCCACTGCCTCTTTCTTACCATCATCTTAGTTTTACCGGCTGACGTGGACACAATAACACCGGGAATCTTCCAGCCACGCTGCCATTAAGAGGCGAAGGCAGGTCGTATGCATCACCAGGTGCTCGTTCATACATAATCACGCGCTAACGGGCCACCTGGCATATCATAACCTCACTAGGTGGATGGGGAGGTAGCCCGATGTCCTACCACTATCGACAGGAGGCGCCATTACTCCAGGAGTGGCAGTTGAGCTTGGGAAACAAAATAGTTCTTACCAAAACATCGTGAGGGACCTTAGCGTGCTCCGTTGATATCCCCTGCATACTACTGTCTTAGGCGATAAGCACGCAGTTGATCGACTGCAGCCCAAGAGGTGAACGCGCAACGAAAATGTCA
The DNA here is from genome assembly GCA_025642075.2 of Ridgeia piscesae. Taxonomy (NCBI): domain Eukaryota; kingdom Metazoa; phylum Annelida; class Polychaeta; order Sabellida; family Siboglinidae; genus Ridgeia; species Ridgeia piscesae. Next base: position 8,364 of record JAODUO010001544.1, read on the forward strand.
TCATTCTCAATGTGCAATGGCTATTTACATAATGATTCCATGGACATATATGTAAGTGTCTAAGTCCGTGATGATTCCTAGTAATAGTTGCCGTGTTACCAGATTAAGGTCAAATTGCATATTGTTGTTGTTCCCTGCTTGACATCATTGTCTTCATCAGGGGTGAGATTGGCCATTTGCTTCCGTCGTTTTTTCTCTTTCTTCAGTTTTCCCTTACTATGATCACGACCAACAGTGTCCAATTCCTTCTTCTATCTTTCGCTCTTATTCTCCATTCTTCTCCCACCAATTCCTGGTCTCTAGGTCTTAATACAGTCATCCCGGCCCATTTCAACATACTCCTTTGTTCTTTAAACTGTCCTTCACTCCACACCCAGTTCCTCCATTCTTCTCTTATCTGCTCTATTAACTCACTCAATTCCGCCTACCCTGTTGTTTTTCGCAAACCTGCACCATATCATGTTATTTCTCTGTTAGTGCAATCATCTCTAGGCCATACATGAGCTGAGCATCTTTCCTTTAGGTTTACGTGATATGCGTTTACCTCCCATCATCCCTTCGACTTTTTTCCTAGCGTTTGCCGGATAAATATTCAAAAGCCGGGAGAATCACTAGACTAGCTTTTTCTCGGCGTAGTTCCGCAGCCGACCGACAGTCGGTTAAGCGAGACTAGTAGGACCTACGTGACTGATAATTGTGGATGCAACTGCGATAAAACCTTAGCCTTATTCTAGGGAGAGTGGATGAGTTCGTCGAAGTGATATCCTTGTATGGGGAACTTGTGTATAATGATGGCCCTTGTTATAGGGAGAACATGTTAAAAATAGACTATTGATCTAATGAGCCTCGGCCACAAAATGACCCTTAAAGTCGGAACAACCACTGTTCTGGTGGATTAGGCAGTGCATCCTCACCCTCACCCTCGAATTAAGCACACTTTCCTTGATTCGTAAATTGCACTCGCCTATATACTAGAGGTGTCACTATATCACATGATCTAACATGGCACCATAACATTGACGAAATCACAGCTAAAGCGTCGATACGACTAGTTTTCATAAACCTGTTGAAACGAACAGGAGTCGGCCGCCATTACACCTTCTCATCAAAAATATACGCAACACTTATTCGATCGGTAGTTGAATATGTCTGTCAGGTGTGGCAGTCTTAATGAAAGAGCAAACCAAACAGCTCGAAAGCTAGATATAACCGGCGATAGCAGCTTTATCAACGACTGTTTTCCAATTTATGTCAATTAATTGAACTCTAACCAGGAAGCATGACAAGCTAGGGATTTCGCGGAACTCCGAACTGGCTTACTTCGTCATTGTTCGTATGTATTTTGATCAATAAGACATTTTATCATGTGGCAAGAGCATCCTATGAGTAGGACAGATATAAGCCATGACTAATAGCTGTCTATAACAAGTCTATTACATCTGCATGCCTGGTTGTCCGCATAAATGTTTGCTTGCCCCATAGCTTTATGCAGAAACCCGTCCACCCGTCATTTGGATGGGTAAAAATCGTTGTTGACGGGCAGAAATATGGTTGGATGGGTGGTGGACGGGTAAAAAATGAAGGAGCAAAAAAGGTGTTCCAAAACCATAGATATTGTCAGTTATGCCTTACAAATGAGTGTAAATGGTGTCACATGTTTGTTTGTAGTCCATTTCAGGTCATCAGATAAATGTTTAAGTTTGTAAAGTGGCTTAATCATATGTGTCCACCAAAACATGTGTGACTGGCAATAATTTGGTCCTGCATAAAGCCATGGCTCGCCCTGTGTCTATCCCTGTTTTTTACTACGACTGATATATTTGATCTGTCACTTCGGGTCCATATTCTAGGGTAAACAACTACGTCTAAAATGTAATTGTGATGAAGACTAACCAATTCCTTTTATTTCCTTGCCATCACTCCATTTTCTCAGCTGGCGTTCTCAATTAATTCCGTCAGGTGGCGCCTCCTAAAAAATCGGCGTTGCGCCATCTAGCGAGTTCGCCTTTCACGTCAACATTCACAGGCAGTTGGCGCGCGGAAACGCTGACAACCCGAATGTTTGGTCAAGCGTGCCGCTGGACAATGGTTCGAACGGGCCGCTGGAGGTATTCATAGCCACACAATAATAACATCGCGATGGACCGTAAGCCGACCTAGAGCAAGATGCAGGTGTGCTAGACGCCGTGACAGTTTACCACAGACGTCCAAACTTCAGATGACGGGTGCGGAAAGAGGAACGCGCAGAAACGATGGCGTTGGTTGTTTACCTCAAAAGCGTCGACAATTTGGGAGGATCTTCTGATCGCATGGTACAAGTAACATTCAGAGGTAACATTGTAACGGTTGTTTTCTGTCGTTTGTTCGACAGTCGGTGAGTTTGGAGCGGGTTAAAGTTACTAATCTTCGGCCGCAGGACAATTAAACAAGCGCAGTGCGTGGGCGCGTGCTCGCTCGTGGGTAGTGACACTGACAGATCCAATGGCAATGCCAATGATATCGGGAGGGAGGGGACAGAACTAGTTGCTCGCCTTTCACGTCAGGTCATTTGGGCATTAGACTAGGCCTATGTTTGTGGTGTCGTACCTTTCGCCTCTAAGGTACCTCTCTTTACAGAATGGATTTTCATAGACCAACGAATGTAGTGTTCAAAGGCTGAGTGATTCGTTATTTTGTATGATATTGATAGAGGCGGGTCTAGGCCATGGCCCTGGGCATGATGGCATTGGGGGCATGTGTCTTCAGACGTTTGGAATTTGGACACACACTATATATATTATATATATATATATATATATATATATATATATATATATATAGCCTAAAGCTGCTTGTATGGCATTCTTTTTCTATAGGTACAACATACTCCTGAAATTTTGAACGTTGTCATAAAACATTTTTGACAAAACAGGCCCCAATCTTTTCCTATGTTAGATTCAGGATGTAAAGAGAGCACAGCAGAGAGCTCAACAATGCTCCCCCCTCTGAAGCTGTATTTTTGGTACACTAATTGTTGTATGTTATACTTGCTTGCATACATGCACACGCACACACCTATATATATATATATATATATATATATATATATACCGTATTGTCCCTAATAGTCGCGCACTACCTAATAGACACCCACCCCCTTTTTTAGATGTGAAACAATCAATAGGGCCTGCAAGTCTCGCGCGCGAAAACGAGGCTGGGGGCAGTTGGGGGCAGGAGGTCCATTTACTCCATGTTAACATATAGGACTTTGTTTTGTTTTGGTCGTAATAATCGAACTGTCCGGAAATAGCGTATTTCAGTTATATTGTCCGAAGGATTATTACAAGCAGAAGCAATGGAACACTTTGCCGATGACAATGATCACGGAAATCATGAATTTTAATCGATTATTATGGTGGTTGCCATGGCAATAGCGGCAAGTACTGTGTTTGGCGATCTTGTCTAATAATGAACAGTGCCAGTTTTTGCGCAGTTCAACCTGTTTGGGCCAAACGTATACATGTGTTATGATCGATTATGTGCATTTAGACAACTTGTCAGATATAAGTGCTTATCGAAACCACAACGTACAGCAATGTAAAACGCAAATCCCGTAAAAGACACATACAGCTTAACATCGTGTCGATTATCTGCACTATGTAAATCGCTATGTGCCTATGATAGTGTGATAAACTCAATATTAAATCGGACATTTAAGATAAGAAACGTATAACATAAGATATTTATGAACTGATTTTCCTACTATTCATCAGTTGGAAGCTACAACTGTCATCCATCGTTAGAATATTATTCTTGTGTCCAGTCCCCAATTAGTCTCGCTTAGTCCCCAATAAGCTCCAGTCGCGCGGATTCACGCCATGTATCGTGACCCACTTGCAGGCCCTATAAAGATGTATTTGAGTGACACAAAAATGCAACAGAATAGATGCTACAATTATTAGCACAGATGGTGGCAAAATTAATGCTATTCGTAAATAACCATTGTGGGAAGGGCAACCGAACCGTTACTAATGATACGTTCGTAAGTAAATATATGGTAAATGTAAATGCTTACCACAAAGAGGGCTCTTATTATATATTTTATGGTACTATCAGATGAATTTTAGTAGAAACAAACTTGGGGATTATCATCCGTTTCAAAACTCCATTCCAGACGAATCGCCCGCGGGCGCGGAGTGCGACTGGCATCAACCAACTTCGATAACAAGAATAAGTCAGAGTAATTGTCATATAAATTCATATTCAAATATATGTGTTTCAATTAATAAGCTTTGCTTCTGTCGATAAATCAAACAGTTGACAATTTGAATAATTGCGTCTGTTATTGATGCATGGTTCTATACAGTTCTAGACAGGACCACGTACATCGTTATTGACATCGATATACGTGTGTCGACACTGATTTGCCGTTTCTGATGCACATGGTCAATGCAGCTCTTAAATGCAGTAAATCAACTCGTATGTTCACATTACTACATTTATTATACATTATTAAAGCAACTTGAAGAACACGTAGATTGTACCGAAAGCATTACACAGTAAAATCTTGATTTTAAAAGAACTATTTCTCGGGTCATTCACTTGGAGGTGCTGTACATATGCGTACTTCAGTGGCGCCACGTTGCGGATTAGTTATCTACTCTGTTTAGAAGCCGATATAGCAGGTGACCACATTCGTCCCACTTTTGAGAAATTAATAGACCGCACCCATGCCTTCCCACTCGTGCACTGCGCGTTTATTAGGTATACATCTTTAGACATTTCTTGTTTGAAATTTACATATAGGTAGCCTTTGGCTATATTTTATATTTTATTAAACTTGTAAAACTGACTATTGCATATATATATATATATATATATATATATATATATATATATATATATATATATATATATATATATATATATATACTACACACACAGCAAATCAGTTTTACAAGTTTAATAAAATAAAAATGTATAGCCAAATGCTACCTATATGTAAATTTCAAACAAGAAATGTCTAACTAAGCCTGTGCAGTGCACATACCTAGGTCATTTGGTTATCAATGTTAAACTAAGAGCATTGAGAATATATTAATTTGCCAGATTAGTACTTGAATGTCTCAAGGCACTATAGATAATTGAAACTTGAACGTTTTGAGAATGATAACATTTGTTCAATAACAGGTAAACAACTAGGATGGCGCTTCAGTGTCTAAAACTACTAGTATATTCATAGGCAGTTACAGGGGGCCTTGGGAGCATGTGCCCCCTATATATTTGGCAAGTCCCCTGAGCCTTTTTTAATAATGGAGTATACATATAACACATCTTGATGTTTACTGATTTTTGTCTAAGACATGGTTTGATAAGACATGTTAACCTTCCGTCTGAATAAAATGAAGTTGCGCATTTCTGAATATATTCTACAAATCCCAATCTATAATACCATTGGTAGGAATGTTCACATCCAGTATGAATATAGTTATTGATAAAGAGTTATAAGTGGTAAAATATGCAAAATGTGAATCATCAAACATGGACTGAATATTCACGCATAAAGATTCCCAGGTGTTCAGGTCAGTGTCACATCTTTTCAAGGTTGATTTGTGAATGTTTTTGTAGCGTTTACGCTGTTTTCCTTTAGACCGTCTATACAATGATTCAGTTGTGAATAGAAAACTTGCTTGGGCAGTCTTGTATCAGACATAAATACTGGGGTGGTACATGGCCTATCCATCTTAACTCTTGTTGCATAGAGATTGCCTCAGTGCTTGACATCTGGGCGTCCATGTTTCAGCTGAAACTTCCAGCAGTTACAACTGTCTGGAAAACTCTGGATATGGTGAATTGACCCATGCTTGTGGTTCTGATGGATAACATCATTTATATTATTGTGTTCAACGTTTATGATATTTGTTATACATTTTATTTAGATATATTATTTATATTTTAAACATATTTTATGTTGTTACAGATTGTTGTTCTATTAATAAAAAAACTGATTTAATTAATGTTTGTATGTAGGTTTATACTCAAAGAAAAGTATTTGTAAAAATACAGAGTTTTTTATTACAACGATTGTGTGGTTTAATTACAGGGCACACCCAACAAACAGCCGTTGTCCGCAGCAAAAATCATGTGGCCTACTTTGGAGAGGTACTGTATGGATTGATCAATGTGTTTGTTTCTTATGCTTAAAGGCACAGGTAAAAAATGCACTGAAAAACTATAACCTTGGCACTATGGATACAAAGTGCTACATTATTGTCATAGTTTTAACATTGGTCTAAAAAGTCCCAAAAGATGTTATGCATTATTATGTGAGTGGAAAAATAGAAAGTTATATATAGTGACATCACCTGGTGAGATAAAACACCCTAATGCAAACTGATGCTGACAGCCGTTTTGGATTGTAAAAATAGCCTGTAGGACAGTTGCCCAGTAGACACTTGCCTGGTGGTCAAATGAAAAAGTGGACACATGCTCGGTGTCAAATACAATTCCATCAATGAAATCCTATCCCTAAACCTAACCCTTGCCCAAATGATCGCCTTAAGTCCTTAACCCAAATTTATTAATTTCATGATATTATTACATCAATTTATGGATTTTTTGCCAGTGGGTAACTGTCTACAATTTAATTAATTTTGATGATTGGGCAACTGACCACTGGGCAACAGTCTGTACCCCGTAAAATAGCATGTACCACGCACCATATTTCTGGTTGGGTTTCACTTTTGATAAAAGATACCTGAGTAGTTGCCAAGAAATTGATTCAAGGCACTATTGGATCCATTAAAATATGTTGCTGTCCCTGCATTTCCTGCAGTGTAAACTCTCATAAACTCCAGGATGTTTGCATGTGGGTGTGCATGCGTGTATGTGTGAATGCGTATGGTTGTGGGGGAACACCATGACATTTTGAGGAACTACTGGGTAGTGAAATCTACATTTCATTGTAAATAATTAAATGAATTAGTAACATGAGCATAGTATGTACAATAACATTTTCTGAGATGTTTTATATATATATATATATATATATATATATATATATATATATATATATATATATATATATATATATACACAATACAATATATATATATATATATATATATATATATATATATATATATATATATATATACACTATATGATGTTGTTGCATATTACAATTACCTGGCCTTGACACTGTACAAATAACTTTCCTCATTGTCTTGCCATGTCATTCTCTCAGTAGTAATATAATGTTACTGCCTAGTAGGTAGTGTATTGTTGCTCACTTGTTTCACACAGTGTAGTAGAATCAAAATGCACTAATTGTGTTTGCACTACTAAGTACCTCTATATCATCGTTATGTCATCATCCATGTATTGTGGGGCCCAGTGAACTTGTGATTACGCCATAGGACTTCTAATTGAAACAATCCTTGTTTGAAAGTGTAAAATTATTTTGACAATCCTACAGATCAACTGGTAACCGCACAATAAGAACTTATTTTAATGCATTAAATATTACATAACTTAGTCAATGGAGCCCCACTGGCCCCTCCTGTTATCCTTTCAGTAGCACTCACAGTGCAATAAAACATATGCCACTCATGCAGTCAGCAAGTGTTCTGACTTCACAGCACATAAATCACCTATTCAGAGAGCTCAGCAAGTGCAAGTGTTTGTCTCTGTGCATCCATGCATATATAAAGAGAAACACAAACGCCATCTAATGAAGCAGACATTTCCAGCATATTCAACACACTGATAGATCTGTGGCTGGTCAGTTTTCATTATTACATAATGCTTGATACAGTTACAATATGGATTGACAAACCATACATACAGTATAACTGGACATGCTAGAGCTGGAGCAGTGCACATACAATGTTGTGTATAAGTAGAGTTTCCATTGGGTCCCGGGTCATGACCGTAATTACACTGTCAGAGAATGCCTCTAATTGACTGTGTCGTTATTTCTGAAGACGTTTGAATGGCCGATTGCGAGGGCTGCGGAGCCCGAGGAGACTATTCAAATTCGATTTGTCACCTACAACAAGTTTATGCGCAATCGGTGAGTTTGCATCTGTCTTATTATTACACTTTTTTTTGCATCCAGAATTTGCTAAGAATATCCAGGCTGATTTGTAATAACTCAAATCCAATTATTGTAATGGGGATAAATTGATTGTGTATCTTTAATGCATGATTAGTATGCATTTGATTTATTTTTACCTGCATTAATATACATTACTTACATTATTTTAACTTATTCTTTTAATACATGGTCTATGCATGTATTAAAGTATACATTTATAACTATTAATATATTAGTATATAAAATAATATATATTTTATTCATTGCTACAGTTGTACTTTTAATTCATATATGGATTATAATTTTGTGTATGTTCAGGTGTATGTGTGCATATGGAAATGGTCTGAATTAATCATTATCTTTATTACTATTATTTGCTTTCATTTAAGCCATAGATTGTTTTGCAATTACAGTAATGTGTAGAGAAAATTTGCTGTGTGCTAAACTGCTAACCAATTCCATTGCATCCCACGGTTGTTTTCAACAGATTAAAGTTACGATTGCATCACATGATCCCTGTCACGTGACCAGGCCTTTGTGTTGGATAAACAATTTTAAATACTGGTCTAAATGTCCAAGTAGACACGTACCTTTGACAATCTAGTGTAATAAATAAACATGCACAGAGTGAATAATGTAAACTTTTTTTGTTCCTGAGATTTCTGCCAGTCCATTTACCTGTCCGCTGCAATTGTTACCCATCCAAATGGCGGGTAGATTGGTCTCTAGATAAAGCTATGCATGTGACACAAGCTGGAATAGCAGTGGTGGGAAATCCTGGCTGGCAAAGATCTTTGTTCAGTGACAGCCTCCCTCGGTGGATATTAATGGCCTCCTTCATCCTCCTCACAGGTGTCAGTTTGCATGTATTTTGACGTCCTGTGAATACTGATGGCCTATGTTTAGTTTGTATTTACTTGTTATATAAAGTGGCTGACAACAAGATAAATTTTCTCTGATTCTTATGCCAAGAGGTACCTGTGAAGAGACTGACGCTTATGTGTTTTTTCTCAATAATACTAAGCTTGTACATTTACCATTTTGTGTCACACTGCCAGCCAAATGTGCTGCAGTCATTATAATGTATTACTAGGTCTATAACTATAATGACTGGTCATTTTATTGTATATGTGGGCCATATACCATTGGCTGTGTTCAAGGTAAGTTCACCCATTAACTGGAGCATGGCTGGACACACTTTTGACCTCAGTGTTGTGGTCAGTTTGAGAGATCAAGTCGGTTCTCTATGTAGTGAAGTGTATCTGTAATCAATGGGGCATGGAGGTTGAGCAGTTGTGCTGCATTGTTGTTCAGAGAAACCAGGGTTTGAATCGTTATCCGACCTGGTTTGGTACTGTATAGCAACATTTCTTCCAATGGATAACTGGACATTCAACCCCCAATTATTTTTTGGTAACATCATGAAATTCGTAATATGTTTTCCATATTAAAAAAAAAAAATTGTAAAAAAATCCTCATGAAAATATACAATGTTATATACCCCTAGGTAGTTACTATCAGTGCATTACGGCAAATCTTAGCAATAAAATGATACATCATTCATTCTTTTGTGGTACCGGTAATTGTTATCAAAGTTATTACTTTTATGGACCCATCACCCATACAAATGTTTTCTAATTGCGTGTGCCGTAAGCAGGGCCAAAATATTATTGACGCAAAGTCCTGGTGTGACTTTAAATAAGGTTTTTGCCTTCAAAGAATGGCGCAGAAGAAAGTCAGGGTTTATGTGAAAAGTCATGGTTACAGCTTTAGTTGCAGTTGTGGTTGTAAATACAAGGTTTATGGTAGTAGTAGATGCAGCATCATTGCTTCATATTGTTGCTGTAATTTGCTCACAGTGTCTTGTTGGTTCACGGCCATTTGCTCATGCAGTGATGTTGTTGAATGCTGTTGTCTTATGAATAATGTTGCAACCCGTTGGTTTTGCAAGTTGTTGTTTGTTGATAATTGTTGGTCCATGCACTCCATCATTGTTTCAGTGTTGTTGGTTGATGGTTCCCATTCTGTTATTACAAGTTGGTGGTTCATGTACCATGTTGTGGTTGTTGCTAGTTTATGGCTAATACAGGTGTACATTGTTGTTGTTTCAGAGTTGCTGGCTCGTGTACGCTGTTGTTGCAGTACCTCGTTGTACATGGCCAGCTACAAGCCACAGAACCACTGATTGACTCCAAGAAAAGACCAACTAAAGTATGTTAACTTCACATTTACACGTCGCAAATGTCTTTGTTTTACTATGGATGTAGTGTATTTGCTAACTAACAAATGTATAAGCATAGTATATAATTAAATAAAAATGACACATGGAGTCAATGGTGGAATGGTTGGTAAAGACAGCAGATGTCTGGAGAGTGGAGAGAATAGGAGAACAGTTGGCAAAGACAGCAGATGTCTGGAGAGTGGAGAGAATAGGAGAACAGTTGACAAAGACAGCAGATGTCTGGAGAGTGGAGAGAATAGGAGAACAGTTGGCAAAGACAGCAGATGTCTGGAGAGTGGAGAGAATAGGAGAACAGTTGGCAAAGACAGCAGATGTCTGGAGAGTGGAGAGAATAGGAGAACAGTTGACAAAGACAGCAGATGTCTGGAGAGTGGAGAGAATAGGAGAACAGTTGACAAAGACAGCAGATGTCTGGAGAGTGGAGAGAATAGGAGAACAGTTGACAAAGACAGCAGATGTCTGGAGAGTGGAGAGAATAGGAGAACAGTTGGCAAAGACAGCAGATGTCTGGAGAGTGGAGAGAATAGGAGAACAGTTGACAAAGACAGCAGATGTCTGGAGAGTGGAGAGAATAGGAGAACAGTTGGCAAAGACAGCAGATGTCTGGAGAGTGGAGAGAATAGGAGAACAGTTGGCAAAGACAGCAGATGTCTGGAGAGTGGAGAGAATAGCAGAACAGTTGGCAAAGACAGCAGATGTCTGGAGAGTGGAGAGAATGGGAGAACAGTTGGCAAAGACAGCAGATGTCTGGAGAGTGGAGAGAATGGGAGAACAGTTGACAAAGACAGCAGATGTCTGGAGAGCGGAGAGAATAGGAGAACAGTTGACAAAGACAGCAGATGTATGGAGAGTGGAGAGAATGGGACAACAGTTGACAAAGACAGCAGATGTCTGGAGAGTGGAGAGAATAGGAGAACAGTTGACAAAGACAGCAGATGTCTGGACAGTGGAGAGAATAGGAGAACAGTTAGTAAAGAAAGCAGATGTATGGAGAGTGGAGAGAGTGGGAGGAGAACAATTGGTAAAGACAGCAGATGTATGGAGAGTAGAGAGAATGGGAGGAGAAAAGTTGGTAAAGACAGCAGATGTATGGAGAGTAGAGAGAATGGGAGCAGAACAGTTGGTAAAGACAGTAGATGTATGGAGAGTAGAGAGAGTGGGAGGAGAACAGTTGGTAAAGACAGCAGATGTCTGGAGAGTGGAGAGAACGGGAAGAGAACATTTGGGAAAGACAGCAGATGTCTGGATAGTGGAGAGAATGGGAGGAGAACAATTGGTAAAGACAGCAGATGTATGGAGAGTAGAGAGAATGGGAGAAAAGTTGGGAAAGACAGCAGATGTCTGGAGAGTGGAGAGAATGGGAGGAGAATGGTTGGGAAATATAGCAGATATCTGGAGAGTGGCGAGAATGGGAAGAGAACAGTTGGGAAAGATGCAGATATCTCAGACCTTGACATTAAGCTTTTGAAAAGTTACTGGCCCCCCAAAAAAGTTACTGGCCCGAATATTGGAAGTTTTGACAGGAGTGACATCATGAAGACTTTCTGAAGCTCTTATGTTGCATGTTTTTTAAATGTTAATTTTTCAGATAGCAACAATAAAAAGAGAAAACCCGATGTTAAATGAAATCGTTTAGTCGTGGTCTCAGTTTGCTAATATAAAATCTGAGGCAACTTTCAAGCTATACATTTTTAGCACATTTATTTATAGACTATTACATGGATTACTATATATTTCGAGAAATTACATATCAGCCTTAATGACTATAGCCAACGTCTTCTGTCAGTGTTGTGTCTCTTCTACATATCACACAATAAAGTCAGTTTAAATTCAAAAGATAATGTAACAAAAACATAAAAAGTACAATATTATTTATTACAGCCAGCACTGTAGGCCATTTTATGAGCGGGGACATTTTAAAAGCAAACTGTTTTCATATCTAATATTAACAATTGATTTACTCATTGACACTTTCTATTAATAGTTTGTTTTGCATAATTGCATTGAGACTAAAGCAAATTCGGCGAAGTCAGATTCATGACTGACTGTTTTGACAGGTATACAGGGGGGCTTGGGGCTTGCAACTATAGCTGTCTGTCATGAAAAACATTTCTTAGTTTTGGTTGTGCGTGAAAACTGTTACTGCAGAATCAGACATACGTGATACCATGAAAAATTTGCATTAGCACGCAGACAACCTGTGCCCCATTTAAAGACAGGCTAGCCTAAGACTATGTAAACATCGCATCGCTGTCGGTGTGCGAGGCCGAGGCCCACGGTGACATTGTGAATGCTGTCCAAAACACTTGCCCTCTTTCTTCCAAGATTGTATTACAAAATCCACCGCTGCAGGAGTGGTCTTTTACAACATTGTCAAACGTTTGACAGTATAACAAATTGCGTAGATGTCTTTCAATTACGGTATGTGCACTAGCGTTTTATCATTCACACAGACAACAATGACATCGGCTACCACACATAGCCAATGGCAAGGTGTAACAGGATCGCTGATTGGGTGAATAATGAATGATTCCTGCCATTCGCCTATCATGTGAGCGTTTACAAAATATGACTTCCACAGTGCATGGACGTCCTTGTGAACGCACGACAACATTGTAGACACAGTTATGTAATAAGTTATAGAGAAAATGTAACAAAACGAACGTTAATAAATAGACTAATGTTATTAAGGTAGTTTTATGTTTCAGTGAAGGTTCGGGTTATAGAAACGTCGACGGTGGTCAGTAGGGGATTGAAACCGCTGGCCCACCGGGCCAGTAGAATTTTTAAAATGGTGGCCCAAAATGGCCCGACAGCTTTAAAACATGCATCGGGCCAGTACCAATGTCGAGCCCTGTATCTGGAGAGTGGAGAAAATGGGAGGAGAATGGGACGGAAAGACAGCATATATCTGGAGAGTGTAGAGAATCGGAGGAGAACAGTTGGGAGAGACAGCAGATGTCTGGAGAGTGGAGAGAATGGGAGGAGAACAGTTGGCAAAGACAGCAGATGTCTAGAGAATGGGAGGAGAATGGTTGGGAAAGACAGCAGATATCTGGAGAGTGGAGAGAATGGGAAGAGAACGGTTGGGAAAGACAGCAGATGTCTGGAGAGTGGAGAGAATGGGAGGAGAATAGTTGGCACAGACAGATGTCTGGAGAGTGGAGAAAATGGGAGGAGAATGGTTGGCAAAGACAGCAGCTGTCTGGAGAATGGAGAGAATGGGAGAGGAATGGTTGGCAAAGACAGCAGCTGTCTGGAGAGTGGAGAGAATGGGAGAGGAATGGTTGGCAAAGACAGCAGATGTCTGGAGAATGGAGAGAATGGGAGAGGAATGGTTGGCAAAGACAGCAGATGACTAAACGTGAAAAAAACAGAAATCAGGGATCAGTGCCAAGGCTTGCCTTGCACCTGACATAAGGGAAAGAAAAGGAGAGCAAGAGAAAGCTAACAATAGTAATAGTATAATAAGAACTAAATGTAAACGCATAGTACGTAGAATTTTTTTATGAAATACATTGTGATAAATGTACATAGTTTTTTTTAAATCCTGGCTTGACTCGCATAATTTTTATCTTTGTGACATCTTTGGTGTCAGGTGTCTGTGACATTTGAGGCCCGCTACTACAGCCCAGATGGCCGGGTGGGAGAATGGGACACGGCCGAGTACGAATACTCGCCGACAGAGGACGACACTTGTCCCCATCTGTCCACCACGACACACAACTTGCCGGCGTGTTTGGAAGGAGTGCAAGCTCTGCGCCACAACTATGTGCAGCACGTTTCAACTGACAGGTTGGTGTACATGAAGTGTTATTGTTTTAGATGACTTCGTTGTTAGGGATGAAATTTCAATGTTGTAGATGAATATCTGCACCATTACTTACCAGGCACTTTCTTGTATGCAACCACTGCATTTACATTCATTGCTTACTCATGTAATAAAACCTGTCCAGCTTCGATCATCTAATTTTGATATACTTTTTATCCCGAAAGTCAATACCAACATTGAAACTAGGACCTTTTCTGCAGCTCGCTTTCTCTTTGGAATATGCTTCCTTCTAGTGTTAGATCAGTTGAAAATATGGCTAAATTCTGCAGTTATTAAAAAATGTACCTTTACAACTTTGCCTATCTACCATAACTCCCGGGCATAGCAATTAATCTACTGACAACTGAAATTGTTGATTGACACTGAAATCGATTAACACTTGTATTGATGCACCTCTGAACCTGGTTTATAAGGTTTTAGGTGCAATAGAAGTTATCTAATTATTATTATTATTATTATGATTATTTTTGGTTGTGCCAACTACAGCTGTATGTCTGAAATCGTATTCTGGATGCAGATTTTTAGTCCTAGATAGTCCTGATTAAGTGGATATGCTTTTCATCACCATATAAAAACCTTTGCGAAAGTACTGGATTTCTTGCACCAAGAAACAATATTTGCAGCCATGTTTTGATGGTTTCAGTATGAGTTCTGACCAACTTTTTAGTGCTGCCATCAAACTGTGGCTTTGTATAAGTAAAATGAATAAAACTGATGTTGGCATCTTTATGTCATTCTTATTTTACAGCCTATCGCAGGTCAGTGCAGACTTTGATTGGTCTTCGGACGCTGGAGCTGGGTCTGAAGTGTTTCATAACATGTAAGTCAACTCATTCCTAACACAACCTTGTCTGTTGTTCATCCTAAGTCTGGGCTGGTAATTATTAGCAGGAAGTTCCTCAAATCAGTTTACTTTGTCCCACTTGTGGTTTTAATTGCATGCCAACTGTGTTCACCCTAGATGTGTTATGTCTTGTGTTGTAGATGCTCTGTTCACCGTAGACGTGTTGTACCTTGTGTTGTAGCTACTGTGTTCGTTGTAACTGTATGGCCTCAAGTATGTACGTACTGTGTTCACCCTAGATGTGTTATGTCTTGTGTTGTAGATGCTCTGTTCACCGTAGACGTGTTGTACCTTGTGTTGTAGCTACTGTGTTCGTTATAACTGTATGGCCTCAAGTATGTATGTACTGTGTTTACCATAGTTGTGTGTATATTGTAGCTGCTGTGTTCTCCATAGATGTGTCATAGATAATGTGTTGACCATTTATGTGTTATGTCATGTGACATAGGTAACATGTTGACAGCAAATGTGTTGTATATTGTACTATAGATACTGTGTTGACCATAGATGTGTCATATCTTGTGTTGTGTTGTGCAGTAGATGTGTTGTGTTGTAGGTACTGTGATCATCATAAATGTGTTGTATTATGTGTTGTATCATCTTGTAGGTACTGTGTCAGTGTTCACTGTAAATGTGTTACATCATGTGTTGTGGATACTGTGTTCACTGCATACATGTTGCATGTTATGATGTATGTAGTGTTTGTTGTAGATGCGTTATATTATGTGTTATATGTACTGTGTGTTATATGTAGTGAATATGTGTTGTAGATAATGTGTTGACTTGAGTGTAAGTGTGTTGTATCCTGTGTTGTACGTAGTGTGTTCACTGTAGATGTGTTGTGTGTTGTAGATGCTGGTTCACTGTCGATGTGTAGTAGTGATATAGACACTTATGTCTGATTACTAACGGTAAATAACTAACTAACCAGTTTTCGTGTTTGTGCAGTAATGACAGAGACTTGGGAGGGAAGATATTTGTGTTTCATGTTTTTTGTCATAATAACAGAAACCCGGTAATGAATGATCCTATTATTTAAAGAATTCCTTATGATTGCCTGATGTCACAATATTGATCATGTTACGTGTAACTCAAGATGGGACAATTGTCCACGTCTTAGGTCAGATTAAAACTATTCAACATTTATCAAAGAATTTAACAGTTCATTTTGAATGTTGATTTTGCACATAACTTGGTATTCATAATGAAAAATATTAGGAAATGGTTATCCTCAAAATATAAGTTTAGCCATGCAACATATAAAAAAGATGAATATTACGAGAGGGTTGTCCTCAAAATATGACTCAGCCATTCAGCAGAAAGCTGACTAGTCACCTGAGAGAGGCTTCAGTTCTATTTATTTGAGTATTGTATTTATATATAAATGTTTTTCAAGTTGAATGTTGTGTTTTATTTTAAATGTTATACTTACAACTGTTGTTTCATTTGAATTACATGTATGATTTGGTTTTGAATTTTATATTTAAAATGATATATATTTTGACAACTAAAGATATTTATATAGATATTAGTTGTTACTGGAATCAGAGTAACATGCAGATATGTTTCTTGCATGTGTAATTTCACTTTTCAGTGTGAATTTATTAACCTAAGTCAGTTCCCTTTATGTTCATATGCTAGTCAGTGAGAAATTACAGTCCATGGGTTGTGTGTGTAATAAACTAGTGTCAAAATATGTTTCAAACTTCACCAAAAGTGTCAGAATAAACTTATATTGTCGAAACATTTGATTTTTGTGTGATGCCTATTATTGTCAAGTTATTTTTTAGTTTTGTGAATAATGCGTGACATTGTGTCTCTTGAAACCTTCATATGTCAGCACTGTATATAAAATGGACTGCGTGGAATAGTTCGTCAGGGCATAGATTTTACGTAGGATATGTCGCCCAGGGTATTTATTCCATAGAAACTGACAGTCTTTTAGTATCTTTCCTAAATTATGTTAACCTGTTTAGCAATTGAAATTCAATGACTCGGAAGTGATGGAGGTTTGCACAGCCGTCAGCAGGGAGTTTATGTAAAGGATAATGATGTTATATTCAACGACATTGCTGATAACAACAGTTCAATATTTTGACTGAACATAATTTATGATTCAAATGTGCATATGTAATTGATGGTGGTCAACTTGCTATTTTATGACTTTCCACAGCAGTCTTGGTATGAAGTTGCAAAATAAGGTTCCACAGATTATAAGCTTTAAAATGATATAATTTATATGCTATAATAGAAGAAAATGTTAAAGAATGTTTGAGAAAATAGGTTTAAAAATTGGTCTTTAAAAAACAATACCCTCAGATAGCAATCATCCGATTAGTGCTTTATGAGTTTTAAATTATTTGAACAATTATTATATGAGATATACATGTCTGTCAAAACCACAAAATTGAATACAGAATAGGCTTGTGCAACTTAATAACCAGTCCGTACTGAACGGTCACATATATGTTGCTGTAGACATAATTCAACATTGGCTATCTTTAGGTTGTTGTTATAACTGCAACACAGAACCATAGTTATGGCTGTTTGTGTCAATCTGTCAACTGCCAGTGTCCTGTTACCTTGTTACACAGCATTCATTCATTATATCCAACATTTGTTTACACTCAGATAAGCCTTATAGATAGTTATAATAACGGGCCTAAAAGAATTCAAAGATGAACTGAAAAAAGAAATAAACATCGCATGCGTGCATGTAAAGTGTGCGATTATGTCACTTCCCCTAGTTGCATAACGACGCCCCCTGGTGAGAGTTGCATAACAGCGCCCCCTAGTGATACGGTAGGTTCCCCATTGTTCCCAGGAATCAAATCAACCAGGAATTGGTTGTCAGCTTCTCAGAGTGTATCTTGTTGACTAAGCATAAATTTATACAACTAACTCCTGGAGAAAATGAATGCCTTGATGGTGAATATACATTAGCTAGTCATCACGTGCTGCTGCCCGGGCTTGGGCATGATGGCAAAGACATTGTCCACCATTCAGTGGGCCTGGTTTGCCATTTTGTATGTTCTTCCTATACTTTTTGAATGGTTTCTTAGTAGGACATCACTATTAGGTAGCAGTGGAAAGACCTATTAACAGGCAATACTGAAAAATGGATGTATACAATGTGAAAATTCTGCATATACATTTAGCTAAAATTTCACAGTTACAATTAATACTGTGATGCACAATCTCTGGTAGGTTTCACCGGAAAGATAAGTATAAAATCAGTAATGTCAATGTACTAATATACATCACTGCTAAGCAGTGGTTGCTGATATTGATCGAGAGTTGAAATGATACAATTCCTTTACTTCGCAGCTACACTGTGCCCCAGGGCAAAACTAGCACGTCCCATCTGCACAAACCGCGGTATATGCAGGTGAGTGGTCCGTCTACATTTCAACATGATCATTAATATAACAATATCTGTATGATAATAATATGCTGACACTTGTATATATATATATATATTATTGTTACTGTCGTGTAATCACAATTGTGATGTACGCGCTTGAAATGATTACATTTATCTGAACGCCTAAAAATTAATTCTCAGCTGAATCTACAGTACAAACAATTTCTGGTAGAATGAAAATAACAGTCACGATATTATAATGAATATTTTAGGGCAAGTAGAAATGATATATATATATATATATATGCATAGCGAAGAAAATGCAAACAGTGCAAACAATTTCTTCGAGTCCAAAAACGTATGTATATATTTGGACATGAAGAAATTATGTGTCTGAAACAATACAGCTTTTTTGTCGATTATGAAGGGATCTGAAAAGACAGTTTCCATATACACTGTAGTACAATTATTACGGTATAATTATTAATAATATGTATTGGTCTTATGCACCATTTAGAGTAAGAAGAGGATAATTAAGTGAGTAATTTTAAGTAAAGGAAATAGTTGTGATGCCTGTTGTGTGTGTCTGCCACCAGGTGGCAGTCAAGGTGATCGAGGTGCAGCAGTTGGCGGGTCTCGACGTCGACCCGGTGATTCGGGTCCAAGTTGGAGACAAGCGCAAATACAGTAGCATCAAACAGTCAACTAACAGCCCCTACTACGATGAGGTCAGTGGCTGCAACAGGTTCCATTTCCTCAGATGTCATTTATATAATGCACAATTATATGGTGGTACACTGTATTAGCTATTATATATCGTACTAATTTTTTCATAGCTATTAGTTCATAAATGTTATAATCTATGTGTATGTGTGAAAAAAGTTAAGATGTTACCAGTCATACATGCTTTTTATGGGGGACGTAACACTTGTTATAAGTCGAAATACTTATTCTATCTATATTTTATTTTAAGGTGATGTGGAAGGTATTAATTCATATATTAATCTGTCTCTCTCCCTGTCTCTCTCTGTCTGTTTTCTCTCTCTAGCTCTAAAAGTATCCATAATATATATGTGTATATATATAGATATAGATATATATATATATATATGTACGTATATATATATATATATATATATATATATATATATATATATATTTATATATATATATACTATATATGTATATATATATATATTATACATATATATAATAGTATATATATATATATATATATATAAATTTTATTATATATATATATATATATATATATATATATATATATATTATGAAGATTTTATCTTATGTTTGTTTGTTTTCAGTATTTTGTGTTTGAATACAACCAGACAGCAGCAGTGTTGTTTGACAAGATGATCACAATCACTGTAAGTAACATGTAAATTTAATTTCGTTTTTAAAAGATATTGTTGAACTGACACAATTGTATGATTTATCATTATCACATGTCAATAATCTGTTAAATATTTCAGAAATGCATGTGTATGGTATGTGAATATTGTAATTTATAAATCAACCGCCAGTAATTGGTGTTTTTCCTTAGTCTGGATATTTGGCTGAACAGAACATACTATTCTAATAGCAGCTTATACATTCAGCAATGGTAACTGACTTTCCCCTCTCATTTCTCTACAAATCTCCTGTTTATCCATGCATGACATCTGTGTTGCAGACATGTAAAGCTATCATTTATGCTGCAACGGCCATTAATTAATATTTTACTGAGCCTGGATATTAATGCTGCGTTCCAATCACTTCGTGTTTACCATGAATACCAGGTCATGATCCCTACATGACCCAGTTGCATAAATTTACCAGTCATTTATTGGAGGAGCTCGAGTATCTACCAGTTGATAACTGGTGTTTACCATCTGCATGAGTTGATTGGAACGCACCATTAGCTAATCAGAAAATAATACCCTAACAGGATGCTTGTTTATTTGAATGTTGATAAGCCATTATCATTCTTCAACAAGTCTTCTGTTCACTCATGTGTGACATCTATGTTTTTCAGGCATGTCACGCTCTGTCGATTCCTGGCCGTCAAGTGTTAAAAGCTGGCAACTTGGTAGCGGCGAGAGACATTGGAGTGTTCCAGTGTGACATCGCAACTGTCTACGCTGCACCAGGTAATAGTAATAACAACAGCTAAATACCCAGTATAATAATATGTTATCTTTGGAGCATCCTCATTCCTTTACGAGAACTGAATAACAAGGACACTTTCAACGTTGCATGAAAATGCTATATATTAGCCAATATTTTATGTGAAGTTGTGACTATGTATCATTCGTAAAGAGACCTTTGAGACATTATAGTTTAATTCTACTTAATGACATTTTAGATATGTCTTTTAGCCTTCTGTATTTTATTTGTTTCTTTATTAATTTCATGAGTCTGTTTAAGATGATAGATTGATCACATAGATATAATTTTGGTCACACGTGTAAGTAGTTATTTTAATTTATACCTACTACATGTACATGTAAAATACAGTGAATAGTTGTAACTAGATTTGACACTGTATGTACCGTAAATCCTGTATTACAAGCCGCACCCCTAATTGAAGCCGCACCCCGACTTTTGACCTAAATCCCGAATTTCCTCCGCTCTTTTTGATATCGGCAAAACCCTTATTTAAGCCGCACCCCGACTTTGAGCCAATACCATTAACTGCGTGCGACATACTGCCGTAGCGCACGCAATTTGGAAACATTTTAACCTGTTTCATAGAAGTCATAACTTTGCTAATAATGATCATAAATGAATAACTGAAAGACTCATTATTGTAATGCATTTATAATTACGACACAGTATGTATTTTAATCGGAATATTACTACGTTAATTTGGAGAAAAAAGGGGGGGGAAATAACCACAATTTCACCATGCTATCAGAATATAATTGGGTGGCAGAATGTTCATACATCCAATGAATAAAATGTAGCCACATATTTAAGCTATTTAATGGTGCTAAAATTATTAAAATATGTTAAGAAGTTTTATTTATTTATTTTGTAAATGTATCTCCTCTCCGGCACCATGGATTTTCCAGAATCATCATAATTAAAAATTTACTATTTCTATAAAGTTTTTCTCAAAACTTGACCACTTCACCGGCGTTATGTTGTCAGGCCATCTGTTTTACCACAAGTGGGCAGTGCTTCTTGACCCAAAGGACTTGAGCCAGGGCGTGAAGGGGTATGTCAAGTGTGACATTGCCGTTCTCTGTAAAGGAGATGCCTTCAAGGTAAAGCATTTATGCCTGTGGCATTCCTGAAGATATAAATCTCAATACTGCCTGGTATATCACTTTGTAGAAATGCTGATGTGTATGCCAAGTACATTTAGTTATCTTTCAAGATTTGAATTTGTTCTTTTTGCAATGCAGTTATGCTAATATTGTATGTATTCCTCAGAAAGTAGAATCAATTGTTTGGATATAAATTGCCAAAACACTTTCTCCGCTAATGGAGTAATAGCCACAATCACTACGTCTATATAGATATCAGTGCTATATAAGACCACATATACCATTTTGTTTAAATTACATTTCCTGTCTGTTTTTGCGTAACTTTTCATGTGATCTTTTTGAACCATGTAACATATGTTGATATTTATGTAATTGTTCAATAAAAAAATCTAGGTTGAAACTTGTTATTGTTGCTACAATAATTTTGCATTATACAACTTCCGTTTTGTGTTGTTGTCTATTTGAGACTTTCAAGTATGACTTAGTTGATATATAAATTCCTAACATGCAAGTATTAAACAACCTTTGATTATAATGATTATCTATTAAACTATGGAATTGATTTTGTTTTTCAGGTTCCCAAGTCAAACAAAGACGAAGACAGCAACAACATTGAAGGGTAACTCATCATGTAGTGGCTTTTTATTCCGTTTCTTGAAAGCAGACCTCCATAACACATTCTGTGTACATACTAATGTTTCTCTTATTCTCTGTGTGGGTCGGCATACGTTGTCTTTGGATGAATTCTGTGAACACTGGTAGAACTATCAAATAATGGCATAACCCATGTGTTTATGTTGAAAAACGCTGCAAGACAAATTTGACAATGGCACGACTAAACAATGAGGCTAGAAAAAGCATGCGATGGCCACAGTAAGACAAAGTAGGCAGTCCTGAGCAGGATAATAAAACTATAGATCAACGAAACAAGGGAGTCACAATAAAAAATAGTTTTGACTAAAGATCAGCAAAACATGGTGGTCACAATAAAAATTATTGTTTTGACTAAAGATCAGCAAAACATGGTAGTCACAATAAAAAATATTGTTTTGACTAAAGATCAGCAAAACATGGTACAGTGTAGTCACAATAAAAATTATTGTTTTGACTAAAGATCAGCAAAACATGGTAGTCACAATAAAAATTATTGTTTTGACTAAAGATCAGCAAAACATGGTAGTCACAATAAAAAATATTGTTTTGACTAAAGATCAGCAAAACATGGTAGTCACAATAAAAATTATTGTTTTGACTAAAGATCAGCAAAACATGGTAGTCACAATAAAAATTATTGTTTTGACTAAAGATCAGCAAAACATGGTAGTCACAATAAAAAATTTTGTTTTGACTAAAGATCAGCAAAACATGGTAGTCACAATAAAAATTATTGTTTTGACTAAAGATCAGCAAAACATGGTAGTCACAATAAAAATTATTGTTTTGACTAAAGATCAGCAAAACATGGTAGTCACAATAAAAATTATTGTTTTGACTAAAGATCAGCAAAACATGGTAGTCACAATAAAAATTATTGTTTTGACTAAAGATCAGCAAAACATGGTAGTCACAATAAAAAATATTGTTTTGACTAAAGATTAGCAAAACAAGGGAGTCACAATAAAAATTATTGTTTTGACTAAAGATCAGCAAAACATGGTAGTCACAATAAAAATTATTGTTTTGACTAAAGATCAGCAAAACATGGTAGTCACAATAAAAATTATTGTTTTGACTAAAGATTAGCAAAACAAGGGAGTCACAATAAAAATTATTGTTTTGACTAAAGATCAGCAAAACATGGTAGTCACAATAAAAATTATTGTTTTGACTAAAGATCAGCAAAACAAGGGAGTCACAATAAAAAAATTTGTTTTGACTAAAGATCAGCAAAACAAGGGAGTCACAATAAAAATTATTGTTTTGACTAAAGATCAGCAAAACAAGGGAGTCACAATAACAAATTGTTTTGAAACCGTATGTTTTGTTTGCCCCTTGAGCCTACTGCAAGGTTGAAACTTTCAAATTACATCGTTACGAGTTTACTAAACATAAATTGTCAGACAGTACTTCCAACATTGGTAACATGGTCGTGAGAACATTATATTAATTATCAAATAAACACCTCGGAAGAGAATGCTTCCTTCTACATAAGTAAATTAATAAATAAGTTTATTTCTTCATCCACATTATATACAATTCAAAAGTAGTGTAACACAGAGGAGGTGGTTTCCAGAGAAGTATAATTTATCGAGCTAGTAGCCCACACTCTACATCAAACTCATCTTGCAGGATCCATCCCATCCTGTCCATGACCTATTTGATCCCCTTCCATCTAGTCGCTGGTTCAGACCCATCAAAACCAGAACCAACAAGTTTAGTAGCAGCTTTTCCCCCTCGCCGTACAAGCCCTGTCAAAACAGAAGTAATTTTTCTCCCATCTGCAGTACACACATATTCCACTTTCCATTGTTTTAATATGTGTGTCTTAGTTAATTTATCATACACTCTGTATATGTTATTCTATTCCAACTTTTTTATTTATTCTATTTATACTCATATCAGTTACTATATTTCAATGTTATAGAGTTTCACTTTTTATTCGGACCTATTATATGTAATTGTTCTTATTCATTTATTTTTAAAGTAGTGGTATATTTTAACGTAATCATTTGGTGCGTGTGAGTATATCATCATCTGAACTTACTTGTACAACGACCCAACTTTGTACTTCTTTCAAATGTTTTATTGTATCAAGTGCAATGAAAACACATGGCAATAAAGCTGATCTTATCTTGTCATATCATATCAAACTCTTATTGTGTACCCGTCTCAAGGTACACGACAGATGTCTTCTGGTTGCAGGAACCTTCTGTTGCCAGCAGGAATGCCCCTGGAGCGTCAGAGGGCGAGCTACTCAGTAATCATCTACCAGGCGGAGGACCTCCCCACCTCAGACCTGGGAGTGGTGGCAAGCATGAGGCAGGCCGTGGGGCTGAGTCCCGGAGCCCTCGTTGACGCCTATGTCCGAGTGTCCTTCGTCGGACTGGTGGTGAGTCACACTGAAGTCATAATCCAATGGGGCAGTGGCTATTGCTTTGGACTCAACTAAGAGAACCCGGGTTCAAATCTTGTGCTGCCTTGTCAAATCTCGGGGAAGATTGTTTACATTGCTGCAGTTCACTCAGTTGTATGAATGAATGTGTACCTGGTTATCGACAGTGGTGGATATATGTGTATGAGTAGTCTGCATGTCTCCCACAGGAGTCAAGATGGTGTCTGATTGCACAGGTCTGCCAGGAAGTGAAATGTAATGTGCCTTGACCTGTCCTGAGGACTGGAAACTGTGCTATATAGGAACTTGCCTTTTACTGATAATGTTTGCTGCATATAATGTTTTTGTTGAATTGCTAGATAAAAAATAAAGGAATATTCTTATAGAGTGACAATCTAACTTAAAACTGTTCAGGGTGCTTTACATGTCAAATAACAATACCGTGATTCCATATAAAATAAATGTTGTCTTTAAGTTATCATTATAGACACTAAATCTACAAAACCACCACTGTCAAAATGTCCAAGAATTTTCTAATTAACATTAACCCTTTAGACCTCAGCCGTTTTTTTTGTAAAGCCCCTGGTTCCTCAGAAAAGTAGGTCAGATTCCGAAAAATGACAGGGGTGTCCGTTTTTGGGGCGTAGGTCTTTTATTATTGATTTCCATTATTGCAAGTTAACATTATTTTAAAGGGCATATAATTACCTTCACATTGGATGTAGATATGCTTTCTCATTAATTAAAAAAGTTGACCATAATACAACAGGTGTGCCAGTATATCAATGTTTTACTATAACATGATATATTATGTAACGTAACTTTTTAAGGCTTCATTTCTTACTGCTACATGTTGTGTTTATTTGAAAGACAGTGCAATTACCTACACATTGGTACCAATATTATTATAATACCTTATATAGTAATGTTGCATATACTCGAATATAATGGAAGCATACTTGACAACATGAGAAGCTAGTGCCCAGTCACAGTACAGCGGCCAAGTGTTTCAGCTACCACCCCGGCCAGCCTCGGTCGAAACCTCAGCAAATAAACAACAGAACAGTCCCGCAAGTTACACCATTTATAAATACTACAATAATTATAATACAACTACCCGATCATTGTATTATATCCTAGTTGAGCATACTGTCTTTGTGCAAGAATATAGGACACAGAGTATGGGACTCGTCTCACATAGACGTAATGTGTTTACAAAATGAGCTCGACCGACGAACTTCCCCGACAACAATAACGATCTTCGAAATGAATCATCGACTAAAGTCACATATTCAATGCGTGAAACGGCTTGAATAGCAAACACTTTGGAAGACTTCTTCTGCAATCAAATGAATCGGACCAGCCGACGCCATTTTGCTAACCCAATAAATAGGGCACTTCGAAAAAATGCATGAAACTCCGTAAACTTGAATAGCACCGGTAGCCATAACTACCCACAATGCATTGCTGATATGTTAACCCTTCAAGTTAAATGTGTTTCAAAAGTATCCTCCAGAGAGCGCCTCTGGAATAGATCAAACTTGGATGCTAATATGTACGGCCGGGTACAGCCTACTTGAGGAGTAAACAGCCGGCCGGCTACGGCCGACTTGAGGTCTAAAGGGTTAAACAAATCAATTTTCATACAGATACAATTCACTTGCATAAGACCTAAAGCCGAAGACATTGACCTTTAAGAAATGGTAGCACAAGTAAAATATTCTAAGATAAGACAGTTAATGAATATGTTGCAATGAACTGACACCAGTCTTGCACTAGTGCAGTGGCTGGAGAAGGTGGATTCATATCTTGCTGATATGTTTTTTTTAATCTTCAGCAACTTTGTTCACTCTATGTTGCTGCAGTTCACTTAGCTGTAAGCACGAGTACCTGGCTATAGACATTGGTGGATATTTAGGTACAAGTAGCATGCACATTAATTACATCATGGCTTAGTGCTTCCCAGAAAAGGTGAGATGGTATTTGATTCAGTGTTTTACATAGTTGTAAGGACTGGTGTTATATTACAACTTACCTTCACAGGGAAAAACAAGTGTGAAGAATTCGTACAACCCCAGTTGGAGGGAAGTGATCACCTTTGACGAGATGTTTCCCCCTCTTTGTAACCGCATCAAGGTGCAGCTGTGTGACCACAACCCGATCAAGGACGACATCATTGGCACACATTTCATTGATCTGGCACAGATCATGGATCCCGGGGGCGACAGTGAAGGTCAGGGTCAGAGCCTGTGTTGTAATTACGCATTATAAATCAGCACCAGACAAATTGATAAATTGTTCTGATCAGTGTTGTCATAATGTCCCTAATACAGCAGCTAACTACAAGAATGCTAAATTTATGGCTGATATTCTGCTTATGCTTCTAACAGAATGGGTGCTTATTTCGAGATTTTCTAAAAGTGGGTGACGGGCGGTTATGGATTCGTGAGTAATAATATGGATTTGAAATGTCCTCCCCCATTATTCCCCCACTCGCAAAAGATATAAATTGCCGGGGACTTAGGCTGCCTATTGCCCTGCTCTGAGCAATGATCGTGTTTGACTTTCGTCTGTGTGCAGTGAATTTATGGCTCTCAAAACAATAAAAACCAATAGAATTGTGAATAATATTACATACATGTAGTTAAAATTTGCTGAAATGAGCTGCTCCCTGAATCGAAGTTGGTATGGTACAAATTCGTAAAACCAGTCTATGTTCACTAATCCTATATACCAGGTAGTATACTCCTAGATACTGCACTATATTGGACCTGATTATGAAAGGCACTGCCCATTGGTATCAAATGCTGCGGAAGTTTGTCGGCATTCAGAAAGGCACTAAAAACACACATTTTCAGAGCATATTACTGCTGACATTTTAAATATTCAATGACATTTTAGGAAATTGGTCTAAATATTTCATCTGATCTTATTTTATACATATATATTGACTATATTTATTTATATATACCAGCGTTTAGTTTGACAGTAATAATTAGTTTTTGGTTTTTTCTCCAGAATGCCCATTATTTTTCCAGTTGTATTTATTATTATTTATAACACAGCTTGATATTTTATTGTACAGCGCTTTGAGCATGTTGGATATTGCGCTTTATAAATGATAAATATTATTATTATATAAGAGCATACCTTTCCTTTCCCTTAGGTCTCCTGCCTACTTATGGCCCCAACTGGCTGTACTTCTACGGGGGGAGCCGAGGGTACAGTGTCATGGGCGATGAACTCAACGACGGGGTGGGTGAGGGGTGCTACTACAGGGGGCGCCTGCTTCTTGCCATAAACACACGCATCCTAGCGGAGGAGTTGGCCACAGGGCCCGCCACTGTCTCTACCTCACGCATCAAGTCGGCCGTCATGGTGGGTGGATTCACAGACAGAAACGGCAACTTGGGGTGTAACTGTGTATTTCATGTACTTTAGCCTTCTATATTTTATTTCTTTATTTAATAATTTTATGAATCAGCTTATATATCACATTGATAATGTAGAGGTAATTTTAGTCATATGTTTAAGTAATTATTATTATAAAGCTATATAAGTATATTTATTTTGTTTGATTTATTTGATTTACTTTATTTACTTTATTTACTTTATTTACTTTATTTACTTTATTTACTTTATTTACTTTATTTACTTTATTTACTTTATTTACTTTATTTACTTTATTTGCTTTATTTGTTTTATTTATTTTATTTTAGCTAGTTGTTTTTCATGGTGTTATAGTACTCAAGATAGGCAATTGATAAATAATTTGATGCAATGATCATTTGTTTTTTGATGCATAGAGAGAATATATGCAATATTTTCTTTGGGTGTAATAATGAACAGATTGTTTTCCATAGGAAAATTAGGAATGTCATGTAGCACAGTAATTTGTTTTCATTTTGTTGAAAAATGTATTTTATTATGCCTTTATTTTGTGTAATGCATTAGTTGGTGTTTCATATTTGATATATGTGTTTGTAATGATGCATGTATTCATAGGTTGTTCCTGTATTATCTTACACATAACTATGTGTTCGTGAAAATGTTCATTAAGTTGGAATATTGTTTAACAAAAATTATTTCTAAAGACAAAACTAGTTTGACATTTCAACCGCTATCGGCAGCCGTCATCAGGGCCAGTTCTTTGTCTGCTCACAAGAGGGTGTGGTCAGCAGGCATTGTGTCATAGACTATTATAGACCAGTGGAGTGTTGGAGTGGCGGATAGCACAGGTCAGATGTACGTGTTGGATTAAAAATATCATCTAGACCAGGACACCGTTGAACAGAGAGGAATAAAGAGATCGTCTAGACCAAGACACCGCTGAACAGAGAGGAATAAAGAGATCACCTAGACCAGGACACCGCTGAACAGAGAGAAATAAAAAGATCACCTAGACCAGGACACCGCTGAACAGAGAGGAATAAAGAGATCGTCTAGACCAGGACACCGCTGAACAGAGAGGAATAAAGAGATCGTCTAGACCAGGACACCGCTGAACAGAGAGGAATAAAGAGATCGTCTAGACCAGGACACCGCTGAACAGAGAGGAATAAAGAGATCGTCTAGACCAGGGCACCGCTGAACAGAGAGGAATAAAGAGATCGTCTAGACCAGGGCACCGCTGAACAGAGAGGAATAAAGAGATCGTCTAGACCAGGACACCGCTGAACAGAGAGGAATAAAGAGATCATCTAGACCAGGACACCGCTGAACTGAGAGGAATAAAGAGATCGTCTAGACCAGGACACCGCTGAACAGAGATCGTCTAGACCAGGACACCGCTGAACAGAGATCGTCTAGACCAGGACACCGCTGAAAACAGAGAGGAATAAAGAGATCGTCTAGACCAGGACACCGCTGAACAGAGAGGAATAAAGAGATCGTCTAGACCAGGACACCGCTAAACAGAGAGGAATAAAGAGATCGTCTAGACCAGGACACTGCTGAACAGAGAGGAATAAAGAGATCGTCTAAACCAGGACACCGCTGAACAGAGAGGAATAAAGAGATCGTCTAGACCAGGACACCGCTGAACAGAGAGGAATAAAGAGATCGTCTAGACCAGGACACCGCTGAACAGAGAGGAATAAAGAGATCGTCTAGACCAGGACACCGCTGAACAGAGAGAAATAAAGAGATCGTCTAGACCAGGACACCGCTGAACAGAGAGGAATAAAGAGATCGTCTAGACCAGGACACCGCTGAAGAGAGAGGAATAAAGAGATCGTCTAGACCAGGACACTGCTGAACAGAGAGGAATAAAGAGATCGTCTAGACCAGGACACCGCTGAACAGAGAGGAATAAAGAGATCGTCTAGACCAGGACACTGCTGAACAGAGAGGAATAAAGAGATCGTCTAGACCAGGACACCGCTGAACAGAGGAATAAAGAGATCGTCTAGACCAGGACACCGCTGAACAGAGAGGAATAAAGAGATCGTCTAGACCAGGACACCGCTGAACAGAGAGAAATAAAGAGATCGTCTAGACCAGGACACCGCTGAACAGAGAGGAATAAAGAGATCGTCTAGACCAGAACACCGCTGAACAGAGAGCAGAGAGGAATAAAGAGATCGTCTAGACCAGGACACTGCTGAACAGAGAGGAATAAAGAGATCGTCTAGACCAGGACACCGCTGAACAGAGAGGAATAAAGAGATCGTCTAGACCAGGACACCGCTGAACAGAGAGAAATAAAGAGATCGTCTAGACCAGGACACCGCTGAACAGAGAGGAATAAAGAGATCGTCTAGACCAGAACACCACTGAACAGAGAGCAGAGAGGAATAAAGAGATCGTCTAGACCAGGACACTGCTGAACAGAGAGGAATAAAGAGATCGTCTAGACCAGGACACCGCTGAACAGAGAGAAATAAAGAGATCGTCTAGACCAGAACACCGCTGAACAGAGAGCAGAGAGGAATAAAGAGATCGTCTAGACCAGGACACTGCTGAACAGAGAGGAATAAAGAGATCGTCTAGACCAGGACACCGCTGAACAGAGAGGAATAAAGAGATCGTCTAGACCAGGACACCGCTGAACAGAGAGGAATAAAGAGATCGTCTAGACCAGGGCACCGCTGAACAGAGAGGAATAAAGAGATCGTCTAGACCAGGGCACCGCTGAACAGAGAGGAATAAAGAGATCGTCTAGACCAGGACACCGCTGAAGAGAGAGGAATAAAGAGATCGTCTATACCAGGACACCGCTGAACAGAGAGGAATAAAGAGATCGTCTAGACCAGGACACCGCTGAACAGAGAGGAATAAAGAGATCGTCTAGACCAGGACACCGCTGAACAGAGAGGAATAAAGAGATCGTCTAGACCAAGGCACCGCTGAACAGAGAGGAATAAAGAGATCGTCTAGACCAGGGCACCGCTGAACAGAGAGGAATAAAGAGATCGTCTAGACGAGGGCACTGCTGAACAGAGAGGAATAAAGAGATCGTCTAGACCAGGGCACCGCTGAACAGAGAGGAATAAAGAGATCGTCTAGACCAGGGCACCGCTGAACAGAGAGGAATAAAGAGATCGTCTAGACCAGGGCACCGCTGTACAGAGAGGTATAAAGAGATCGTCTAGACCAGGGCACCGCTGAACAGAGAGGAATAAAGAGATCGTCTAGACCAGGACACCGCTGAACAGAGATCGTCTAGATCAGGACACCGCTGAACAGAGATCGTCTAGACCAGGACACCGCTGAAAACAGAGAGGAATAAAGAGATCGTCTAGACCAGGACACCACTGAACAGAGAGGAATAAAGAGATCATCTAGACCAGGACACCACTGAACAGAGAGAAATAAAGAGATCGTCTAGACCAGGACACCGCTGAACAGAGAGGAATAAAGAGATCGTCTAGACCAGGACACCGCTGAACAGAGAGGAATAAAGAGATCGTCTAGACCAGGACACCGCTGAACAGAGAGGAATAAAGAGATCGTCTAGACCAGGACACCGCTGAACAGAGAGGAATAAAGAGATCGTCTAGACCAGGACACCGCTGAACAGAGAGGAATAAAGAGATCGTCTAGACCAGGACACTGCTGAACAGAGAGAAATAAAGAGATCATCTAGACCAGGACACCGCTGAACAGAGAGGAATAAAGAGATCGTCTAGACCAGGACACCGCTGAACAGAGAGAAATAAAGAGATCGTCTAGACCAGGACACCGCTGAACAGAGAGGAATAAAGAGATCGTCTAGACCAGGACACTGCTGAACAGAGAGGAATAAAGAGATCGTCTAGACCAGGACACTGCTGAACAGAGAGGAATAAAGAGATCGTCTAGACCAGGACACCGCTGAACAGAGAGGAATAAAGAGATCGTCTAGACCAGGACACCGCTGAACAGAGAGGAATAAAGAGATCGTCTAGACCAGGGCACCGCTGAACAGAGAGGAATAAAGAGATCGTCTAGACCAGGGCACCGCTGAACAGAGAGGAATAAAGAGATCGTCTAGACCAGGGCACCGCTGAACAGAGAGGAATAAAGAGATCGCCTAGACCAGGACACCGCTGAACAGAGGAATAATGAGATCGCCTAGACCAGGACACCGCTGAACAGAGAGAAATAAAGAGATCGTCTAGACCAGGACACCGCTGAACAGAGAGGAATAAAGAGATCATCTAGACCAGGACACCGCTGAACAGAGAGGAATAAAGAGATCGTCTAGACCAGGACACCGCTGAACAGAGAGGAATAAAGAGATCGTCTAGACCAGGACACCGCTGAACAGAGAGGAATAAAGAGATCGTCTAGACCAGGACACCGCTGAACAGAGAGGAATAAAGAGATCATCTAGACCAGGGCACCGCTGAACAGAGAGGAATAAAGAGATCGTCTAGACCAGGACACCGCTGAACAGAGAGGAATAAAGAGATCGTCTAGACCAGGACACCGCTGAACAGAGAGGAATAAAGAGATCGTCTAGACCAGGACACCGCTGAACAGAGAGGAATAAAGAGATCGTCTAGACCAGGACACTGCTGAACAGAGAGGAATAAAGAGATCGCCTAGACCAGGACACCGCTGAACAGAGAGGAATAAAGAGATCGTCTAGATCAGGACACCGCTGAACAGAGAGAAATAAAGAGATCATCTATACCAGGACACCGCTGAACAGAGAGGAATAAAGAGATCGTCTAGACCAGGACACTGCTGAACAGAGAGGAATAAAGAGATCATCTAGACCAGGACACCGCTGAACAGAGAGGAATAAAGAGATCGTCTAGACCAGGACACCGCTGAACAGAGAGGAATAAAGAGATCGTCTAGACCAGGACACCGCTGAACAGAGAGGAATAAAGAGATCGTCTAGACCAGGACACCGCTGAACAGAGAGGAATAAAGAGATCGTCTAGACCAGGACACTGCTGAACAGAGAGGAATAAAGAGATCGCCTAGACCAGGACACCGCTGAACAGAGAGGAATAAAGAGATCGCCTAGACCAGGACACCGCTGAACAGAGAGGAATAAAGAGATCGTCTAGACCAGGACACCGCTGAACAGAGAGGAATAAAGAGATCGTCTAGACCAGGACACCGCTGAACAGAGAAGAATAAAGAGATTGTCTAGACCAGGACATCGCTGAACAGACAGGAATAAAGAGATCGTCTAGATCAGGATACCGCTGAACAGAGAGGAATAAAGAGATCGTCTAGACCAGGACACCGCAGAACAGAGAGGAATACAGAGATCGTCTAGACCAGGACTTCGCTGAACAGACAGGAATAAAGAGATCGTCTAGATCAGGACACCGCTGAACAGAGAGGAATAAAGAGATCGTCTAGACCAGGACACCGCTGAACAGAGAGGAATAAAGAGATCGTCTAGACCAGGACACCGCAGAACAGAGAGGAATAAAGAGATCGTCTAGACCAGGACATCACTGAACAGACAGGAATAAAGAGATCGTCTAGACCAGGACACTGCTGAACAGAGAGGAATAAAGAGATCGTCTAGACCAGGACACCACTGAACAGAGAGGAATAAAGAGATTATCTAGACCAGGACACCGCTGAACAGAGAGGAATGGGACATTGATTGAGTCATGTCTGTGCCAGCAATGCTTTTCACACCATGTGTTAATAGCACCGGAAGAACAGTTTGCAGCTATTTCTAATTGTTATGAGATCGTTGCATCATTACTGATTTGCTTTTAGATGTCGGTGGCACCAAAGAGGCAGTTTGTCTTATTTGCAACTATCTTCGAAGCCACGTTGATTGACAAGAAGTTTTCAGGCAAACCTTGCCACTTTGAGATCTGCATTGGTAAGTTTTTTAAATCTTGTATGATTAATATTTTGTTACTTATCGTCCTAAGATAAGAACCCTTTATGTACAGCAGCTGTGCCCTTAATCTTTGTTTACATGATAATCCATAGTGATTGTTAATTTATCCAGACATTTCTATTTTGTTGTCCAAAAATGACAATTGTGATGACATGCAATTTCTTTCTCAACAAAGTGGCATCGACCAACGTCTTTCACATACATATGCATACACGTATGCTGACACTTAGACAGTAAGAAATAAGCTTACTATATGGCAGATGTTGATAAAACATGTGTGACATTTTGACCTGTCAACAATAGTTCTAAATAGTGACGTCATCTAAACAAGATCCGCTGTAGATGGGTTGAAATGTCACATATGCTTCTACATTTGCTCCAAACTAACTACGTTCATTTCATGCTGAATAATGGATTTGTTGAGCCGTGAACAACATATTCCACGTCCCAGTTGGATTATATCGTGCTGTATGTCTGACTCTTCTCGAGTCATAGTTTACTTTCTGCATTACCCGAGTAATTAGTTTTATTTATGTTATGTATGAATTTAACCAACTTGTGTACTTTTATCACTTTAATATTACCTACATATATTAGTTCAGCTAAATAAATATGTGTTAGTTCTATATATAAGTATGACATTTAATTAATGTATTTATTAGTATTTACTAATATTAATTTATATTTCAGACACATTCCAATTGATTATAATGCATTTTAGATTACTATGTACTTATAATTTATTTAAATTAAGACATTCTTATTCCATATTGATTATACTAGATGTATATTTACTATTTTTAGTTCCAGTATTTTCCGTACTGTTGTTTTAGAAAATGTGCAAGTCTATTTGGCCGTTGCTATTACTTGTCTGTGAGGTATACAAGCTGTAAAACACCACGAATAAGTGTAACTGGATCTGATGCTTTGTTAAATATAATATTTTGTTACTATCAGGCAGCAAGGGTGAGGTAGACTGCACGGAAGATGAGGGTGAAGAGGATGACGAGGACAAAGCTCCTCTGTTGGGGGAGAAAAAGGCAGACTTGCCATATGTGAGAGAGACGAAACCACAGCTCCTCTCTGCCATAGGGAACAGTGGCTACTTCTGCATGCCCTTCTCACCCACCAAACCCTGCCTCTACAACTTCTCCTCATTCGAAGACATCTCAAAGCGACTGTACCACACAAACCTCCTGCAATCCATTGCCAGGTCTCTGGTGAGGACCCACAGAGCAACGACACAACACTAACGGGATTGTTGTACTAAGATGATGAGTGTATTTGTCAGGAAAATCAACATTAAACAGAATCCATTGTTAAATTTAAGAAGCATTTTCAGAATGCAAACAGCTGTCGCTGTATCACACGGGAGACTTTTTCTGTGACACTCTGGCAGAATTGTCCCTAAGGTTACAGTTTCAAGCTATTGAAAGATGTTATTATACAGTATGCATTTCTACCAGATTCACAAAATGATGGAACATGGCCCAGACAACTATTTTGATCTCACATGCAGGATAGACCTGTACTACCCTATACCCAGTTCACTGTAGCAGTCACGGATAATTAACCCTTTTCTTGAAATGATCGTTGATCATTAGACTTAAGTAACTTTCAAAATTAAAATGTCTTCTGAATTGAATCCTCAGGAGGCTGGAATGGAAGAAGTGGCCCAGTTGTTCAGACAAGAATCGAGCCAAGTGGCGATCCATTTGAGGTCTGTGATGGGCGTCTTTCTCGAGAGCTGTGGCAAGTACCTACGATTGGTGGATAGTCTGCGTCTGGGGATTGGTTCGGGCAAGACAAAACTGGACAAATATCGCTTCCAAATGTGTAGATCCAATGTGGTGAGTAACACATACAATACATGTAGTATGTTAACTCTACTGCTCAAAGTGTCCAAAACCACCGACCTGCTCCCGTGAACAAAGTGCCAGAAACTGCATAGTAAATTTGTGGCAGTGAAAACGTTTGTTTACCTCGGTCAAATTCTTCTTTTACATCTATTTGATATATCACTTTTTTTAGATTAACTAACTTGCCATAGCTGATTGATGTTGATACTTATCTTAAATAAACAATAAATTTATTTATTTTTAATCTACTACTGTTTAATATCTAATATGTTTTCTTGTATTTTAAGTGTTTTATTTTATTTTTCTATCCATTTTATGTACAGCAAGGCAATTAATGCACGAGGTACAATGTCAAAGAAATGTTGCTATTATTAAACACTGAATGTTTGTTGTTCACGACAGGAGCGAATGCAGTCCACTGCCCGGGAACTACGTGACGTCACCCAACTTGACATGAGAAATAAGTTTCGTCAGGCAAAGGAGCTTCTGCAGCGAATGAACTACTTGGCCAAGGACGTAAGTCAGATGACACTGACATCCACGTGACCATAGAATAGACATACTCGTTGTTTTGTGTTTTCAAACCTTGGTCTATTTCGTTCACACTGTATTGCTCTAGTTTACTCAACTGTATGGATGAGCAACTTGCTGTAGACATTGGTGGATATTTGTCTACCAAATAGTCTGCCTAGAAACTGCAGGTGGCTTAATACGTCCCAGTGCAGTTGATATATGCTGTTCGATTGAACAGGTCTGCCAAGGTGTAATGGGTTAAGCACTTTTAGCAGTATACTAAGGACTTGGATACTGCTATATATTCAGTGAGTCATTCACTCATTCAGCGACAATCATCTGCATGAATCATGAGATGCTGCTGCTATATACAACCTCTTCCCTGCATATGATAATATCGCAGTTACGGTATCTCGTTTCATTGGAGAATGCCTGTGGATGATAGATGTTGATGTTCACTATTTTCACCGGACTGTCTTCCTTAATGAAATTGCAAATTTTTCCCTAAAACAACTTGTTCATAATTTGGTTGCACAGCAAATAGAAATGTGTGGTAAGAAGTTACAACATGAATCTGTTCCACAAAAGTGTGTTCAGTTTAGTTTAAAAGGCATGTTTACATTGAGGGCCATAATGGTGAGTGTGTGAGAACTGACTGTACTTGTCCCTGTCGCCCAGCCTCAGCAGGCACTGCCGGATGTGTTTGTGTGGCTGGTGTGTGGAGGGAAGCGGGTGGCCTACCGCCGCTTCTCCACCAGCTCCATCATCCATTCTCCCACGCCAGCCTTCATGGGGAAGGACTGTGGGGAACTACAGACGGTCTTCCTGAAGGTACGGTACAACAGGAAGCTGTGGTCGAGTTGTCACGGTATCAGAGTGTCAATGGAAGCAATCGCAGTTCAAATCCTGGTGCTAATTGTCATTTTGAAGGTATACTACAACTGATGGTAATTAAAGTATAACAGGATGCATTGGTCAAGATGTCAGAATGTTGAGGTGAATTGCGGCCCGAGCCAATCCTAAGTGCAGACTGCAGGACAAATCTGAAAATAAACCATCAATCACCATATTGGAAACAAGTCCTTGTACTTTCTCTTGCTAATCTCATAATATACATGTGCAGATGGAACTAAGTAATAAATGAGAAGAAGAAACCGTTATCATTATTAGTTCTTTGGGCCAAACATTCCATCTGCCATTAGCTGCCGTATCTCAGAAACTGTTTAGCCATATTTGTTCTTACTTTACACAGACGTACCTTAGGGTACTCTGTGCATGGGAAATATCTATCTAATTGAATCATTCTAAATGCCCCACATTCCTCCCATACACTGTGAATGTTCACATTTTGCCTATTTGTGTATCTGTTTTGTTTTTCCCTGTGGTCAGAGACCGGGCAAGAGTCGAGGTCAGGCTGACTCGGTCATTCAGGCGAAGCTCAACCTGCGACTGTGGCTCGGCAAACTTGATGCCTACCGACCTTGCAGTCAGTTACTGGAGGGAATACCAGAGGGCTACGAGGTGGTGACTGGCCCGGATAACCAGAAAGCACCACTACCACCCACTGAGCTGATCTACACAGGTGAGAGTGTGCACAAATTAGATGACTCAAATTGAACGAATGTGAATTAAGACTGCTGTATAAGTATCAAATGGTTTTATGATAGACAAGTGACACTTATCTTGGAGACATCAACATTTTTAACATTCTGTGAGTAAAATCATATATTTTGTTATGATACAAAAATGAGTAAGTCCATAATTTCATGTTGATGGTAGTATTGATATATATATATATATATATATATATATATATATATATATATATATATATATATATATATATTATGCTATTAGAGCATATTCATATAAAGATTTGTGTCTCAATCAAACATTTTACACACTTTCAAAAGAATAACTGACAATATCGGTGATTTTAGAAGACCTTTTTTGCTCCTTCATTTTTACTCATCCACCACCCGTCCACCCATATTTCAACCCATCCAAAACAGCTTTTACCCATCCAAATGATTGGTGGACGGTCTCTGCATAAGCTATGTATATGTGTATATATATATATATTATATATATATGTATATATATATATATATATATATATATATATATGTATATGTATATATATATATATATATATATATATATATATATATATATATATATATATATATATATATATATATATATATATATATATATATATATATATATATATATATAAGCTTATCTACCATAAACACTTCTTGAATATGTGACCAGAATATTTTTGATAGTATGGATGTATGTTTAATACATTGTTGATATATTTGTTGTGTCAGTCATTCAATCATAGACATATCGTTTGCAATAAAATCACATCGTTCACATATTCAAAATTCATATTTTGTACAAACTTGCATTTCAGCGTATTGCTCTCTGCATCTACACGCCTACATCTTCCAAGCTCGTGGCCTCATTGGCTCCGATGACACCGGTCTGTCAGATCCGTTTGTGCGTGTCATCATTGGTGACATGTGTCAGGCGACACAGGTGATCCCGGAAACACTCAGTCCAACGTGGGACGAGACGCTTGTCTTCAGTGACA
Source organism: Ridgeia piscesae (assembly GCA_025642075.2). Taxonomy (NCBI): domain Eukaryota; kingdom Metazoa; phylum Annelida; class Polychaeta; order Sabellida; family Siboglinidae; genus Ridgeia; species Ridgeia piscesae. The sequence continues at coordinate 47,325 of JAODUO010001544.1, forward strand.
CCATCGTCTATGGTGACACCGACAGCATTCTGAAACACCCACCTACTGTCATGGTTGAGGTGTTTGACTATGACTTTGCGGTAAGTTAACTTAAGATGGTATATGTTTTATAATTATTTTATTTAGTTATTTAATATTTAGCTACTTGTATTTAGAGTTGTAATTTTCAAAGTCTAATTTCAGTATTTATCTTCCGGGGCATGTGATATTATTTAATATATATTTAATAAATGTTTTAGTATGATGTGGCAACTTCTTAGTTAATCTATTTATAAAAAATATGGTAATTTCTTCTGAGCCTAAGTCTTTGTAATCCATGCAAAGACATCAAGACAAAACAAAAGATTTGGGATGATCCCAAAATCAATAGGCAGAATTAAAGGTGTCAGTAGACGTATGAGTAAGCCATGTAGCTAAGGTGGAAAAGCAAGATTATTCAGGTACGTTTTTTTATCACTGCAAAACTGAAATATTTTTGATTGGTCTATCACTAAGAAGTAAACATTTGTAAGAGATAATTGGCACGCAGCAGAGACAAACCTAGTTCCATGCAGTGCTAGATTGACTCTAGGAATAATATTAATATTTATTAGAAACTTTCTGTTGAGAAGTGATTGATACAAATATGATTGGAATTGCATTTGAGGTTTATTTTTCCCACAGGGTGAGCCTGAGTTTCTGGGACGTGTCATGGTCCAACCGAGGGTGTGTCTGAAGGGCATGCGCTACGACGCCCCTAACTGGCCGTCACAGCTCCAGTGGTGTGACCTCCAGCGGGGCACAGAGGAAGGTGGACAGATCCTTGCAGCCTTTGAACTCGTTGAGGTCAGAAACATTGTTTCTTCTGTTGCAGGAACTGGTATGAAAACAAATACTTTTCATCTTAGGTCCCCGGATGTAAGTCCAACATTTTTGGTTAGTAAACACTTGTAATTTTGTTTCTAGCTGACACAAACAAAAATTACAAGTGTTTACTAAAAGTGTTTATAAGTGTTTTGTGCCGTTGTCCTTCAACAGAACTGGGTGTTAAATCACAGATTTTGCACACAGCCAAAAATAGTTATTAGTATATATTAAAGGTCATGTCACTAAATATTTTGATTTTTGCAGAATTAGTTTATTTTCTTTAAATCCAAACTAATAAATTGCAATGTGAGCATGGTTGCAATTCCGGCAGTGGTCTTTACATAGTTAAGTGGGTACCTGGCTGCAGAAACTGGTGGATATGTGTACGAGCAAAGTTTGCGCATTCTTTAATAGTGTTCCTTTGTGTTAAAGCAAGGGAACCAGCTCCTAGGTTTTATCTTTTCATTTAATATTATGTTACAACATGCTTAAAGGTTTACTGCCTGCCAATGTGTGTTTAGTTAGTTTATTAAGCTTGGAACAATGTTCGCAATTTGAAAGATTCCACCTGCAACACATTCAAATGGTAAACAAAACATCCAGTTTCAAATGAAAATTGATTGCTGTGGCGAGCAGAGTTAAGCGCAATACCTTTTGATGTTTGACTTTCCCACGTTCTAGACAGCAGACTTCCTGTTACAAGTGACTGCTCGGTTGATTCTGGACAGAGGAACTGGCACCATCCCTTTAATGGTAGCATTGTCTGAAAATGTCCCTGTGAAATTGAGATGGTATTCAAATGCCAGGGAGTACAGCTAGTATAAAGAGCATTGAGCTGTTGTATGGACAGGTACTATAGTACACTTCCTCATCATAGAGCGCAGTGGCTCAGGGGTAGAGCTTCAGAGTCTCAACTAAGAGTACCCGGGTTCGAATCCATTGCTGCGGTGTTAAAACCTTGGGCAATTTTTTCAATCTACATTGCACCAGTTCACTCAGCTGTGTAAATGAGTACCTGGTTGTAGACACTGGTGGATATGTGTACGAGCAGCCTTCGCGCATTAATTGTAGCATATGGCTGGATGCTTCCCAGAGAAGTTGAGATGGTGCCTGATTGAACAGGTCTGTCAGTGTAAAAGTGTAAAGCGCTTTGAGCAATCCTGAGGATTGGATACTGCGCTATATAAGAACTTACATTACATCTGTTTCTATATTTGTTGTGTTGACAGGGGGAGAGAGAGTACATGAAGGAGATCCATGTCCCCTCACACCAGACCTTGCTGCCGGTGCCTCGGTCCATCAGACCCAGTCTCAGTAAATACAGGATTGAGGTAAGAGCGAGATCAATATTTTGTTCAATTGTTTACTTATTTTTTTGGCCTTCACAGTTGCCATTATGCATGTGTTCACATACTCCTTGGATGTCTCTCGGAGGGAGATGCTATGCAGCAGTCTGTTCACGAGCATGCAGCAACCCAGTCACCAGCTGCACCATATCCTGCCTCCCCCCAGGACATGGAATTACGCAATCCATGATGCACATGTTTACAGTGTTCCCAGCGCAGGACTGAACAATTTAAGAACTCTTATCATTTTTGTTGGTGGCACCTGACATTTCTATCTACATACGAATATTACTTGCAGTGGACTGTGAATCTTTGGCTATTTATTTAATTGATCTATTTTATACTGTTTAGAATAATTTGTGTGTGTGTGTGTGTGTGTTGTGTGTTTGTTTGTTTGTGTTGTGTGTGTGTTTGTGTTGTGTGTTTGGGTGTGTGTGTGTTTGTGTGTGTTGTGTGTGTTGTGTTTGTGTTGTGTTGTGTGTGTTTGTGTGTGTTGTGTGTGTGTTTGTGTTGTGTGTTTGTGTTGTGTGTGTTGTGTGTGTGTTTGTTTTGTGTGTTTGTGTGTTTGTGTATGTTGTACACTGATGTTGTCGTCTTATGCATGCCTGTAATTACTGTGTGCGCCAAAGTTGTGATACTATCCAGATCAAAATATAAAATAGATACTTAACACATCAATTATGTGGAATTTACACAGGCAGAATGCGAATATAATCTGGAATTCAACAGCTGACGAAATGTTATATCATATGAAAATGCAAATTGTGCAGATTGTTGTTAACAAAAATACAGCAGAATGACTGTGTTCTGTAGCAGATTTGTCTGCATTTAAACAATTCCAGAAACACAAGTTGTTTTGTTTCAGGTGTTGTTTTGGGGCCTACGGGAACCCAAGCGCATCCAGCTGCTGTCAGTGGACAGACCCCGCATGGAGATCCAGTGTGGAGGGGTGAAGCTCACGTCCAGTCAGATAAAGGACTTCCATGAGAGCTCAAACTTTGATAGTCCAGTCGCCTACATAGACCTGGTACATCTTACTATGTTCACAGTGTCGTACTAATGCATCACTTGATGGGTTGCCATATTACTGAGATGTAACAATACATTTCAGTTGAGTTGTGTCTATAGGGAATAAACTATCAGAATGTGTAGTAAACTTTAAACCCAAAACATAATTTTAGAAAGCCTTGCATAGAATAAACTGAATAAAATAGTGACTAAAACATAAGTGAGTCAATGCTCTAGGCCAAAGACATATGGTGGTATACTACTGTTTCATTTCTTGCAAAAGTGCTATACCACCATACGTGCAATATGCAATATTGGATGCAATTTTTATTTATGGAACTTATGTCAGGGCACCAGGGCTCATATGCCTTCCTGTCACCACCATATGTTGTCTGTAGGACTTGCCAACCAATAAGGCATTGTGGCTTCCTGTCACCACCATATGTTGTCTGTAGGACTTGCCAACCAATAAGGCATTGTGGCTTCCTGTCACCACCATATGTTGTCTGTAGGACTTGCCAACCAATAAGGCATTGTGGCTTCCCGTCACCACCATATGTTGTCTGTAGGACTTGCCAACCAATAAGGAAATTGTGGCTTCCCGTCACCACCATATGTTGTCTGTAGGACTTGCTAACCAATAAGGAAATTGTGGCTTCCTGTCACCACCATATGTTGTCTGTAGGACTTGCCAACCAATAAGGCAATTGTGGCTTCCTGTCACCACCATATGTTGTCTGTAGGACTTGCCAACCAATAAGGCATTGTGGCTTCCCGTCACCACCATATGTTGTCTGTAGGACTTGCCAACCAATAAGGAAATTGTGGCTTCCCGTCACCACCATAAAATTATGTTGTCTGTAGGACTTGCCAACCAATAAGGCATTGTGGCTTCCCGTCACCACCATATGTTGTCTATAGGACTTGCCAACCAATAAGGCAATTGTGGCTTCCCGTCACCACCATATGCTGTCTGTAGGACTTGCCAACCAATAAGGCAATTGTGGTTTCCCGTTACCACCATATGTTGTCTGTAGGACTTGCCAGACAACAAGGCAATTGTGGCTTCCTGTCACCACCATATGTTGTCTATAGGACTTGCCAACCAATAAGGCAATTGTGGCTTCCCGTCACCACCATATGCTGTCTGTAGGACTTGCCAACCAATAAGGCATTGTGGCTTCCCGTCACCACCATAAAATTATGTTGTCTGTAGGACTTGCCAACCAATAAGGCATTGTGGCTTCCCGTCACCACCATATGTTGTCTATAGGACTTGCCAACCAATAAGGCAATTGTGGCTTCCCGTCACCACCATATGCTGTCTGTAGGACTTGCCAACCAATAAGGCATTGTGGCTTCCCGTTACCACCATATGTTGTCTGTAGGACTTGCCAGACAACAAGGCAATTGTGGCTTCCTGTCACCACCATATGTTGTCTATAGGACTTGCCAACCAATAAGGCAATTGTGGCTTCCCGTCACCACCATATGTTGTCTGTAGGACTTGCCAACCAATAAGACATTGTGGCTTCCCGTCACCACCATATGTTGTCTGTAGGACTTGCCAACCAATAAGGCATTGTGGCTTCCCGTCACCACCAAATGTTGTCTGTAGGACTTGCCAACCAATAAGGCATTGTGGCTTCCCGTCACCACCATATGTTGTCTGTAGGACTTGCCAACCAATAAGACATTGTGGCTTCCCGTCACCACCATATGTTGTCTGTAGGACTTGCCAACCAATAAGACATTGTGGCTTCCTGTCACCACCATATGTTGTCTGTAGGACTTGCCAGACAACAAGGCAATTGTGGCTTCCTGTCACCACCATATGTTGTCTTTAGGACTTGCCAGACAACAAGACAATTGTGGCTTCCTGTCACCACCATATGTTGTCTGTAGGACTTGCCAACCAATAAGACATTGTGGCTTCCTGTCACCACCATATGTTGTCTGTAGGACTTGCCAACCAATAAGACATTGTGGCTTCCTGTCACCACCATATGTTGTCTGTAGGACTTGCCAGACAATAAGGCATTGTGGCTTCCTGTCACCACCATATGTTGTCTGTAGGACTTGCCAGACAACAAGGCATTGTGGCTTCCTGTCACCACCATATGTTGTCTGTAGGACTTGCCAGACAACAAGGCATTGTGGCTTCCTGTCACCACCATATGTTGTCTGTAGGACTTGCCAGCCAATAAGACATTGTGGCTTCCTGTCACCACCATATGTTGTCTGTAGGACTTGCCAGCCAATAAGACATTGTGGCTTCCTGTCACCACCATATGTTGTCTGTAGGACTTGCCAACCAATAAGACATTGTGGCTTCCTGTCACCACCATATGTTGTCTGTAGGACTTGCCAACCAATAAGACATTGTGGCTTCCTGTCACCACCATATGTTGTCTGTAGGACTTGCCAACCAATAAGACATTGTGGCTTCCTGTCACCACCATATGTTGTCTGTAGGACTTGCCAACCAATAAGACATTGTGGCTTCCTGTCACCACCATATGTTGTCTGTAGGACTTGCCAACCAATAAGACATTGTGGCTTCCTGTCACCACCATATGTTGTCTGTAGGACTTGCCAACCAATAAGACATTGTGGCTTCCCGTCACCACCATATGTTGTCTGTAGGACTTGCCAACCAATAAGACATTGTGGCTTCCTGTCACCACCATATGTTGTCTGTAGGACTTGCCAACCAATAAGAAAATTGTGGCTTCCTGTCACCACCATATGTTGTCTGTAGGACTTGCCAGACAACAAAGCATTGTGGCCTCCAATCACCATCCGATGTGTCGACTGTCGCAAGTTTGGCCGCGAGGTGTTGCTGGGAACTCACTCAATCAACCACATCATCAAGTACTTCCAGGAGGAAGACACAACAGACCCCCACAAGGAATCCATTGCTATGTCAGGTACTCGTTATAGTTCTCACCATTAGTGGCAGCATCTACCAGATGCGATGATGTCAGCTGTTCTTGTGTGTGGATCAAAACGTTATTGATATATCAACTTGGTCTTGTAATCAAATGTTGATTATTTGTATCATGACATTTTCTCTAATTGGATATTTAAGGTTTATTTAACAATATGAACCATTTCTTTGTTGTTTATTTTTTTACTGAAATCTAATTGTAATTATGCAGTCCTACTCACTTTTTAATATTAGTCAAAAGTTTAATTTACTTATTTTGATCGTCACCAGTTATATCCGACAAAATACATCACTAATATTATAAAAAAAAACATCTAAGTAAGTTGTTATTTGGTAAATCGCCGTCGTCCCCCATTATTGCGATCTAATATTTTTGCAGTCAGTTACACAAAAAATGCACAAATCTAAAACAAATTCTACAGCGTGATAGTCTTTGATTAGCATTATTGCTATGGTAAGGCATCAGCCTTAAAGGCAACATATGCCTCTACATAGTGGATTATGTAAAAACGATTTGAATAGCAGACATTGTCTGTGCCGAAATAGTGGGGTGTTGTAGTCAAGTGTCACACACCACACTGAAATGGTTAAAACAACTTTCTGTTTGTGCAGCGAATGGTCGACCGAGCATTATTGTCAACACTCCAAGTGACATCGGTCATCCTAGCATTGCTAGCAACATTCGTCCAAGTATTGTTGACAACAAAAGTCGTCTAAGTGTCATCGAAAGTAGCCATCGATCAAGCATTGCTGGCAACAACAGTCATCTGAATGTTGCTGACAACAACAGTCATCGAAGCATGGCTGACAACAACAGTCATCGAAGCATGGCTGACAACAACAGTCATCGAAGCATTGCTGACAACAACAGTCATCGAAGCATGGCTGACAACAACAGTCATCGAAGCATGGCTGACAACAACAGTCATCGAAGCATTGCTGACAACAACAGTCATCGAAGCATTGCTGACAACAACAGTCATCGAAGCATGGCTGACAACAACAGTCATCGAAGCATGGCTGACAACAACAGTCATCGAAGCATTGCTGACAACAACAGTCATCGAAGCATCGCTGACAACAACAGTCATCGAAGCATCGCTGACAACAACAGTCATCGAAGCATGGCTGACAACAACAGTCATCGAAGCATCGCTGACAACAACAGTCATCGAAGCATTGCTGCCACCAACAATCATGCAAGCATTGTGGACAACAACAATCGTCCAAGCATCACTGATAGCAAAAAACGTGTAAGTATTCTTGACCAAAGCAATCGTCCAAGCATTGCTGACCAAAGCAATCGTCCAAGCATCGCTAACCAAAGCATTCGTCCAAGCATTGCTAACCAAAGCATTCATCCAAGCATCGCTGACCCAAACAGTCGTCCAAGCATCGCTGACCCAAACAGTCGTCCAAGCATCGCTGACCAAAACAGTCATCCAAGCATACCAGGTGTTGTGGTAGGTCCATGATCAAAATAAACACAACATAACCTGACCAGTCTAGAGGGTGGCATATTGCAGGGTGGCATTGCATGGTGGGATTACATAGGCTGTGATCACATGGTGGCATTGCAGGGCAGTATTGCAGGATGGTGCCGCACTTTGTAGAATGGGATTATTATATATTTATATATTAAAATTTGTTTTTCAAAAAGGGTAGTTGAATAACATAAACATATGCATTACTGCTGTCTATCATTTCATAATGAATGGCATGTTTTATGTTGATATTTGTGAACTACCCTGAAGAATATTGAAGATACCATTAGGCGTATGTAACCTACCTACGTGTGGTTCTAGTGTTGGTAACAGACTGTTTCTTTTTTAAATGTGTGCAAAACATGCATTAATTGTCATCTATTTTATGAAGCTAAATTACTAACGTCTTTCTCCATGAAATAAATGTAACGTAGTTTCTTGTGCTAATTTTGAGATCACCCCTGACTTGTGTTCCATCAGCGGGAACAAGGGGCGCAGTCGCCAGCGGTTACGGCAGATGATAAGCCACGCACCAAGCAGGAACTGGAGCAGATCGCTGACCTTGACTGGTGGAGCAAGTTCTACATCTCCAAGGACGACGTGCTGAAGGTGGGGGTCAGTCGATCTGTGGTTGTTCAAGTTCACCTTGTGATGTATGTCGTCACTGGCAACCACACCAATGGGTGATGGAGTACGTGAATGTATTTAGATCATGCCCCAACATTCACCATATAAAAACAGCTTTTAATGTCCAGTTATTTGGATGTTTACTATTACGCTACTATATGATTTGAATAATTTTTTGTTTAATATAATAACATGTTATTATATGTATTAATTTGTAAAAATTTCACTTTTAATTTAATTTATTAGATTTACAATTTTTCCTATCTTAATCTCATTTAATTGATTATTTTTTATACAAGATTCTGTAGTCACAATTGTATCCTAAATTTAATTGTATTTGTATATGTAACTTATATTGTTTTATAAAAAAATTGTAGTCACAATTATGTCACTATATTTTATCTTATGTGTATATGTAACTTATATTGTTTTATACCTGACTTATGTAGTATGTACACACTATTGAAGTCATACTGTGGAGATGGGTGTTTAAATAACATTTATTATTGTTATTATATTCTGGTCACGACTTTACCGTACAAATCAATGTTGTTTATGGCTATTCTTCCAGCCATTGATTCAGTTCCAAAGATGTGATGTCTTGTCATTTCTGTTGATGTGCTGTGTGGAGAATGTTTTAGGTTTTGTTATTTAGTTGCTGTGGTTCTTGTAAAACCCATTCAGTTCAGTGTTAAGTTCATAGGTTTTCAATTTAGCTCTGTTGGTTTTGATAGTATGCTTTGTTTCACTGTACATGTTATGAATCCAAAGTGCATTCAGTCTGTCAGTAGTTCATGTCAGTTGTATTAAATGTGGAGACAGGCATTTCTTTCATGTGAAACTCCTGAAATGTGACCACTGTAAATGATGTGTTATTTATTTCAGTCTGTGGAAGATGACGCGACAGATGATGGTAAGAAATCTTTACATATATTCAGAAAGATTTCTAACATCCTCTCGTGAATATGGTAGAAGTGTACAACATAATGCATAATATATACAATCCTGGTTCAGCACCAAACCTTTTAAAAAACAAGGAATTATCAGAAAGACCAGGGAATAGAGCCACACTGTCCCACTGTTTACTTATACCCAAAGGGAAAGCTAAACATAAGAAACAATCTATTTACACTTAGAATGGTAGAACCATGGAATAGTCTCCCAGAAACAGTAATTATAATACAATCTAAAACATTAAACACCTTTAGAAATTGTCTAGACCAATTCTGGTTGAATCAGGCATTTTTCTATTACTTTGAAGCACAACTAGCAATGAATACATGAACCGGAACACATGACTATATAGTTGATATTGAATATGACGATCTGATCATTGAGGAACTTAATGTATCCTATGAACAGAACCACCATAAGTTCCGGAAAAAAGCTGCCATCAATAGAGCTAACATTTGATTGTGGCAAATGATTATCACTCCAGTGCTAACTCACAAAGCTTGGACTGTTATTCTGTAATCTGTGCTTTCTCTGTTTCCCGTAGAAGTCCTTGACTCGGATGATATTCTGTCAGACGCAGAAGGTACGAAGTAAACGTCACAAGTGGTTCTAGTTACAGTGTTGGGTCACGGCAGTGAAGGAACAGTGTAGATTTGATGTCAGGAGGTATTTCTTTTCACCAAGGTCTGTTAATGGATAGAACAAATTATCTGTTGGTTACGTAATAGCTGTGTGAATATTAAAAATATTAATAGATATTTGAGATAAGCACATTACACATTGGCCCAATACATATTGCCCTTTACAATATTAAATTGAAGCCATTCATGTCTAATTTGCTGTGAAAGCAAACTTGTTAAATCTTATTTACAAGTTCATATTTCTGAATTTGTCGATTATACAATATGTTTACAATTTATTCACGTGTCTGATAACACAAGCATTATATAAAGATCCTCCTTCCAGTCTTTTGGATTTGAATCTGTATAAAGGCCTGCATGTCCAGATGCCAATGTGGACACTGTAGTCATTGCCGTGGACTACGATAGACTGGACAGTGGTCAGTTGACGGAGCTGAAGCAGCAGGCAGACAAGGAGCACCTCGAAGGTCTCTCCAAGAAGAAGAGGAAGAAACTGCTCAAGAAGAGAACGAAGGATATGTTCAAAAAGGCAAAGGTAATTATCTTAGTTCCCTTATCCAGTCCCATTATTGGAACGGGATTTGGAAAAATGGCAAAGGGTTTTTTTCTTCAAATAATGCATATTTTAGTTATTTCATAAAGGCATTCGTATTTAAAAAATACTGTTGTAAACAGTGTATTGCATCTGGGCGACGACAACACAACTATAAGTAAGTGTGATATACTTGCAGTTTGTTGGCGTCTTCCTTGCCCCACATATATATTACATAGCCATCGGAATGACTGCTACTGCGACGGCCTAGTATGACGACGATTTGACGTTGCATCATAGGTCATTATTCACAGTAACAGCACAGTGTACAATGTTTGCAGCCCTTATATACCTAACAAAGTGGGCGTTCCAAGGCATTGCCCCGACGAGCTAATCTGCAACTTTGTTTTAAGGCTAATCACACTTTCCGCTTCTTTTAAAGACTCCCAACACTTTTGAATAAAAAATTGCAACATTGCAATAACCCTGGCCTACCACAATAACATGAATCTGTGTTGGACCATAATTTTATTTTATTTTATTTTTCCAATGATAAATGCTTGCATTGTGAAAACAGACCTTGTGTTATGAGTTATGTTATTGCAAGCTGTGCCAGTATTTGTATGCGTGGTAGTAGTGTAGTGACTACAACACGTTGTTATTTCACCAGAAACACTTAGTTTTCTTTTGGACTTAAAATGTGTCAGATGTAAGCCTATATGTATGCATAATAAGTTAGACTATTGGTCAGTGGTTGTATCGAAAGCATTAGTCACATATTCCTTGGCCACTCAATTAACCACAAAGTTTCCCATCTGCATAACAGGAAAATAATCAATGAGAATATGTAAATTGGAAATTTTCAGAATCATGGCTAATTGCAGCTTGCTCAAGAAACAGCCATGTTTTCTGACATGGCGTGCAGGTTGAAATGTGGTCTGTTGGATATAATTTAATGGTCATTTTGCAAGAAGTAGCTGTCTGTTTGGTGAGATGAGATGCACAGCAGAAATAATACATTGATTCTACTTGTTCATGTTGCCAGGGATTTGTGAATAAGGGGTTTGCTGCGGACGAACAATCAATGACTGTTGATGACAATGACGATGACAACAATGAGAAGAGCTTCATCGCAAGACTCAAGGTGGTGTATTGTGAAATGATGCTCTGACTGTGTGAGAAACAAGTGAAGGGTTAATAGGAAAGTTGTCTGTAATAATCCTCTTTCAGAAGTGTTATATGTGGCATCACTCTGAGTGTGTCGTTTTTGTCGTCCGCTGTTAGCTCACAGATCTCAGAACACGTTGATGATCTATTTTTCAAATTTTGCACAGACATTTCTTAGGGTACTGTAAATATGGATAAGAAATTTTAATTTAATTGACTCATTTTAAAGCCTAAAGTTCTCTAGAGCCTAATAACAGCATCATTTTCAGTTTTCCTATTAAATTTTTTTAAATGCGTGTTTTTCCTCTAATTTTGCATAGACTTTTCTTGGAGTATTTTAATTGTTGCAGTAAAATTGATAAATCAATATTATGTACTAATTCTTGTATAGGTAATTTTTTATTTATGAGATGTATTGAAACCAACTCGTAACAAGAAGGTATCAAAATGAAAACATACAAAAACATAAACTGATAACTGTTTATAGATCTACCTCACTGAGCTTGAGAAGGTCCCCGAGTTTGGAGGCTTCTCGTTTTACGAGACTTTTCGACTGAGTCGAGGAAAACAGAACGAGGAGGAGGAAGATGCTTCTCAGAGGACAGCCGGGAAGTTCAAAGTGAGGCCCTCTCCCTACCCCTTTCTTTCCTGGTTGGTGCACAAGGTCGTTTAGTTAGTTACATCTTGCATCAGTCCGTAAATTCACAAAATAATATGTAAGGATGGGTGATGGTTGGTTCATTTGACACCAGGTATCATGGCAGAAATAAATTGATGCTGTGGCGCCATCTATTTAACAGAATTTATAGATTTACCTTCTATCTAAAATTTAAATTAATTAAAACACGTTTGGGTGGTCACAATGTTAAGACATAGCATATTCATAAAATATTAGTGCCATAAAAACAATTCAAATTTCTAGATTAATTTCTTTTGTTGAATCCAAAACGTGATTGTTTGTATGCAGCTGATGGTGTCTCAAGGCAGTGAGTTTTAAAGCTAAGTATTGGGAAAATGAATCACATTGATGATGTCATTAAAGACCTCGGACAGTAAATGTATTATGTACTGAAAATAAAAAATGTATAATGGTCACGGTGCAGAAGACTGACCTGTCTTCTGGCAGTGATGGTCAGTTGCCAGAAATGATCAAAGATGTTGGATGTAATGTTTGTTACATAAAAAATATTTTAATGTCCGAGATCTTTAAGGTTATTGCCATTTTCTTGTATTACTGTTGTTATGGTGTTGTTAGTGGTGTTGTGTTGGTGGTGTACCTGCTGTTTACTCTACTTACATTGTACCTGTTGTGGTGAGTGTGTCGCATTAATTCATATTGCCAAATATATTGTTGAGTGATGGGTTGCGAGATTGATTGATTACGACTCTGTGAGGCACTTGATAACTTTGTTGTCTTTGCTTCGATGTAACTTGTTTTGTTCTTGTTTTGTTCACAGCCATTGCACACAAGTGAGTCAGTTGATTGGTCTATATTGTGGCTGTTGTTCTGTGGTTGTTGTTGTGGTTATTGTCCGGTTGTTGTTCTCTGCATGTTGTCGTTCTGGTTGTTGTTCACTGGAACTGTTTCTGTTTTTCCCAGGTTCTTGCTGTCTGCATGGTTGTGTTGTTCTGGTTGTTGCTGTAATTGTTGTTGTTTTAGTTTGCGTTCTAACTTACTATTGTCAATTGAATTGTAAAAACGAAATGTTTCAAATTGTTACTCCCAGGTCAGGATATGTCTAACAGTGTCTTGAAACATAGAGCCCATTGGGAATTATTCCTCACCCTTGTGTGCTCAGGGAACATTGTGCATCTACCGTCTCCCAGAGCAGACTGAGGAAGAAACAGACATGCAGATGACTAGACAGATGACTAGACAGATGACTAAACAGACGCCAAAACTGAGACTGCTGAAGAATCTGCCAAACAACAAACCATTCAAAGTGCAAGTTCTCGTCTACATCATTTGTGTGAGTATCTGTTTCTATTCATCTCTGTGTACCCCTGTAGTCGGATTCAGGGTAGAGTCACATCACTCGGTTCATTCTAGGTCATTTTGAGTTTGCAAATGTATATATTCCATGGCTAACTTAATCATAGCATTCTTTTCTTAGATAGGTATGACTTGGCAAAAGGCCACTTTAAAAACAGGTAGTCCATCCCTACATTTTTATTTAGTAATTAGTATAATATTTCTGAGATTATAATAAAATACGTTATACGTGTACTACTCGATAAAGTGTGTTTAGTTACTTTAATGATGTGTGCAGTTTGACAACGTGAGACATGTACCAATGCCAAACAAAACATCCGGTTTCAACACAACCTTTATTGACAAATATGCCAAGGCAGGCAAAGTTTTTGGCAATACCGCTTGATGTTCTGTGATTTCCCATTTTCTCAAGTTCAAGACAGCAGAGTTTCTTTTATAAACCTCTTAATTAGCTCACAAATTCTGGGGAGATGAACTGACTGACTCAATTTAATTGTAACAAACTGTTAATCTGTTCGTGTTTACTGGGTCCAACAGAGTTTGCTACAAGACAGCATTTATCAAGGATCTTGTATATTTTTGACCTGTGGCAAATTCAACAAATAAAATTTACTATACATTATAAACAAGGTAAACATTTAAAATAAGTAAAGTTGTGATGCAATGTGGACACATATGGCAGGATATGTATTGTCTTCTTGTGACCCCATATTTGAAAATATATCACTACATAATATGTGTAAAGCCCTACAGTGATTATCAAAAGTTTATGATGTTTTAATGTTTGACAAATTTTGATCGTACGACCCGACCAAATTATAACCAGTTCCGTGTTATATTCAGGTGCATTGTAACGAGGCTTCACTGTAATTGACTATCTTCACACTGACTCAGTGTGTGTGACTGCGTGCATGTTACAGGCAACAGATCTCTATCCAGTTGACCTCAACGGCAAAGCTGATCCGTACATCGTACTGCAGTGTGGACGCGTCAAAATCAACGACAAGATCAACAGACAGGATAACCAGCTGAATCCAGTCTTTGGCAGGTGAATTGTTTGCTCAGCTATCAATGAACTGAATGCAAGTGTTGATGCTACCATGAAAAAAATATATTTCAAATGTGGACGTATTACATGTCATATTGTTAAGTATCAACTTTTTACCCTATCGTCCCCAGTCAGTTTCAGCCACATGAACAACATATTAATATGAATAGCATAACTGCTGTGGCATTATAAGTAGGTGTGGAAGCATGGCAGTGAGGACGTCTCGTTCATTTATTTCGTAGCTTATGTTTTGCAGTAGTTTTAAGTTTGAATTTCTGCCATATCGCTCTCTTCTTTCAAAACATGATTGTAAATGTGGATTATAAGTATATATTCAGGTCTGCTGAATTCTCAATTAAGATACCATTGGTACAAATTGTTGTGCTGCTTTTTCAAACGTTTGGCAAATTCATTCACTCTGCAGTTCACTTGGTTGAGTTCCTTCGCTCTGCAGTTCACTTGGCTGAGTTAATTCACTCTGCAGTTCACTTGGCTGAGTTCCTTCGCTCTGCAGTTCACTTGGTTGAGTTCCTTCGCTCTGCAGTTCACTTGGCTGAGTTCATTCACTCTGCAGTTCACTTGGCTGAGTTCCTTCGCTCTGCAGTTCACTTGGCTGAGTTCCTTCACTCTGCAGTTCACTTGGCTGAGTTCATTCACTCTGCAGTTCACTTGGCTGAGTTCCTTCACTCTGCAGTTCACTTGACTGAGTTCCATTCACTCTGCAGTTCACTTGGCTGAGTTCCTTCACTCTGCAGTTCACTTGGCTGAGTTCCTTCACTCTGCAGTTCACTTGACTGTTTTTTTTTTGAGTTCATTCACTCTGCAATTCACTCTGCAGTTCACTTGGCTGAGTTCCTTCACTCTGCAGTTCACTTGGCTGAGTTCATTCACTCTTCAGTTCACTTGGCTGTATGACTATGTATCTGACTGTGTAGATAGTGGTGGGCATTTGTGTACAATTAATCTTCGTGCATTAATAGCATTGTGGCTAAATGCTTCCCAGAGAAGTCAAAATGGTGTTTGATTGAACAAGTCTATCTCATGTCTCGGGTAATTACCTCCAAACAGCCCAAACTTGGGCTAATACAGGAGTTGTTCTTCTCTAGAATTTGTGAGTCCAATACAGGTTACATGTTTACCCCTGTGTGGGATCTTTTACATCCCCTGGCATAGACACCAGATAGAAGGGACCACCAGCTTTTAGAGTCTCTTCTGAAAGACAGGCAAATGTGGGGTGAACGAAATTGCTTAAGTTTCGAAATGGTGATTAGTTGGTGGGATTGAACCACCATCCACATATTAGTAAAGTGCTTTGAGCAGTTTTAAAGTAAAGACTGGATACTGCGCCATGTGAAAAAAACATACTTTTCTGTAAGTTGTTCACTCAATAAGCGTGACTGGGATGTGACAGGTTGTTCCAAGTGGAGGCGTTCTTCCCCATGGACTCACTGCTCAAGATCCAGGTTGTGGACTACGACGCCCTCTCCGCTGATGACCTCATTGGAGAGACCTTCATTGACCTTGAGAATCGCTACTTCAGTCCCCATCGAGCCACCTGTGGCATTCAACAGAAGTATGAATTGTGAGTTGTTGAGTCTGGCTGAGATTTTGTGTGCAATCTAGCAAACCTGTCCTTTGGGTGGGTCATTAAAATATGGCTGTTTGAAATTAATTTATGATGATCGCAATATCACAATTTCAAAACTATTAAATTAAGGCAAAACTGCTTTTCCAGGTATAGTTTTTTTGACAATGTTTGTATGAATGATATGTTAATTTGTTGTCGCTGTGTACCCTAGGGAAAATAAATGTCTCAGTAACGCCACCACTTGAGTGGAACATCAACTAATGCACATTGATGCAGTTAAATAAAGACTGGACAGAGAGGTGGGTAATGTCTTGGTGAACATGTCACTTCAATTTATTATTGTGACCAGTTACAGTGCAGCTTTTTCACCTTCAGATGACGTCACTATTTTGGATTAATTAATGGATCTACGTGTATAATAATTATTAATGTTTAGATAGTATCCGTCTTTGATAACGAAATAAAGTTACAAGATTGCTATAAACTAGAACATGAAATGTCCACTGTGCAAAACGTCAACCATAACACGAAGTTGATTTATGCCAGGTTTGGGTACAACATGTGGAGAGACGCCCTCAAGCCGACGGAAATCTTGGCTGGGCTGTGCAAGAACCACAAGCTGCAGCCTCCTATCTACCGTGACCAGAGCTGTTTCGTGGCCGACCACAAGTTTCATGCCAGCACGTTCATTGAACGCGAGGGTGGTGAGCACCAATAGAAATTAGTTGTCCTTGTAATAAACATTAAACTAGGTTTTACTTTGCTTTGACGTATGTTTTTGATATAAAAAACTAAGTAGTAAAATACACAAAATAAAAATTATAAAAAATTACACTACACATTAACAATGAAAAAATTTTCTTTTCTTTTTTTTGACATATTTCAATATGAGTTTAATTTTGAATTT
Source organism: Ridgeia piscesae (assembly GCA_025642075.2). Classification (NCBI taxonomy): domain Eukaryota; kingdom Metazoa; phylum Annelida; class Polychaeta; order Sabellida; family Siboglinidae; genus Ridgeia; species Ridgeia piscesae. Next base: position 64,416 of record JAODUO010001544.1, read on the forward strand.
TTTTATAAATAATATCTGATTTAACTTTGTTATTTAAAATTTGGTCTGAGGGGCCAAAAAGTGCTGCCACCTCACACTGTGTCTGGGTAATCACGCTGGGGTTGCCATTTGCTTCATATTTCTAGCCGGTGCAAAAAGATCAAAAGAGCCGCCAAACTTCCCCTCTCATAACTTATATTACAAATTAAAACTTTTAAATTCATGTAAAGAATAAAATTCACAAATCAAAATCGTGCTAAATTCAGGCATCGTTCGTCGGTGGCGGTTACGCACAAGTCGTAGATTACCGTGGCGTAACGTCAGTATTTTATTGCAGTGTCGCTACATAAATGAGCGTCAGAAATTCCGGTTTTATCCTATACTAACCTAAAACTTAGCCCCTTTTTTAAATTCCCTAAAACTGGTTTTTTAATCCAAATTTCAAACCAAAATTATGGAAAAAATGACAAAAGGTTTTTTAAAACAACCAAAACTTAGCAAATTAAAGCCACAAAAAAAATTGAATTTTTCCCCATGTCGATGTCTGCTGATGGTATGTGTTGCTGGCGAATTTTGCACGAGTTTATTTTGTGAATTTTATTTGCTTCAATAATGTAAGCGTTTTAATTTTGTAATGTAGTGTGTATGTAAGATGTGTGAGGAAAGTTTGGTGGCCGTTAGTTGTCGTTTTCATAGTCCAGTAAAAGGTCGCCAAAATGAATGGTTGTCATCATGCTATTCATTGTTAAATGCGCATCTGTGCCCCGTTAGTCACACGTTTCATGAGAGTTTGCTGCGACATTTAGGTTAAAAGCTGTGCTTGCCACATATTGGATGGTCATTCGTCAGGGGTAAAAGTCAAATTACCATGATCGTTGGTCGCATTTGCCGGGTGGTTGTTGATGAAGGGTCGTTTATACAGCGTAGACAGTCCGTCAGTGAAAAAACGGTCGTAAAATGCGGGTGGTCATTAATCAGTGGGGGGTCGTTCACGAGGGGTTCTACTGTATAAGAACTTACCTTTTTGGTGGTTAAAATGTTGGATTCTCAGTCAAGAGAATCGTGGCTTGCAGCCATGTCAGATCTTGGGTAAGTTCACATTGCCTCAACTCAGCTTATACGAATGAATACCTGGCTATAGACAGTGGTTGAGTTTTTGGCACAAATGGTTTTAGTGCAGTAATTGCAACATGGCTGAATGCTTCCCGGAGAAGTTAACATGGTGATACTGAACAGGTTTGTCTGTAAGGTGTAAAGTACTTTGAACATTTTAATTTTTTTATTGTAATGCTTAATTTTCCAGCTGGAAAGTACATCACATTTTATGTAATATTACAAATATGTTCAGTGCAACATAACGCTGTGTTTATAATTATTAACATTATAAATGTACTTGGTCAATTCTGAACAAACAACACAAAAATTATGTGATTTATATATTTTATGTCAGTAATCATTATAATTATATAATTAGTTTTCAGAATTTCTTTCACAAACCCATGTACACTACAAGTCATTTGGAATAATGATGTGAATAACACGTTCATGTTTCCAGTGACTTATTTAGTAGCTATGAAACAGTAGCAGGATAACAACATGAGAAAGAAACACGACTGTTGTGTGTAGGTGAAATGATTCCAACCAATGAACACTTGGCGCTGGAGGTGCTGAAACATTGGCAAGACATTCCCGGTGGTTGCCAGCTGGTTCCAGAACACGTTGAGACGAGGTCTCTGTACAACAGCGAGAGGCCGGGTGTTGAACACGTAAGTGACAGATGCCTGCAGACAGGGGCATGTTTGTAAATTTGTTTGTGTTTGGTTTTATTTTTCTTTCTGTGCCTAGCTAGAACACAGCAGACTGCGGGAGATGAGGCATTTAAAGTTGTGCAGTTGCAACAATGTCGGTGTTTTAAAAAGCAAATTGAAGACTTACTATTGTAGTAGTATAGCCTACAACTAACTTATACATTTTACAGATTTTTATAATTTTACACTTGTTAGATAATTATTTTGACTACAGCTGTATATCAGATGTGTGTACATAAATTAAAATATTTACTCTTTTTTAAATAGTTTTAAATTAAATAATTTAGGGTAATTTGTGGATGTGGGTGGACATATCATTGCAAGATGTGATGTATATTGCAGGGCAAGTTATGGATGTGGGTGGACATGTCATTGCAAGATGTGATGTGTATTGCAGGGCAAGTTGTGGATGTGGGTGGACATGTCATTGCAAGATGTGATGTATATTGCAGGGCAAGTTGTGGATGTGGGTGGACATGTCATTGCAAGATGTGATGTATATTGCAGGGCAAGTTGTGGATGTGGGTGGACATGTCATTGCAAGATGTGATGTGTATTGCAGGGCAAGTTGTGGATGTGGGTGGACATGTCATTGCAAGATGTGATGTGTATTGGAGGGCAAGTTGTGGATGTGGGTGGACATGTCATTGCAAGATGTGATGTGTATTCGGGCAAGTTGTGGATGTGGGTGGACATATCATTGCAAGATGTGATGTATATTCAGGGCAAGTTGTGGATGTGGGTGGACATGTCATTGCAAGATGTGATGTGTATTGCAGGGCAAGTTGTGGATGTGGGTGGACATGTCATTGCAAGATGTGATGTGTATTGCAGGGCAAGTTGTGGATGTGGGTGGACATGTCATTGCAAGATGTGATGTATATTGCAGGGCAAGTTGTGGATGTGGGTGGACATGTCATTGCAAGATGTGATGTGTATTGCAGGGCAAGTTGTGGATGTGGGTGGACGTGTCATTGCAAGATGTGATGTATATTGCAGGGCAAGTTGTGGATGTGGGTGGACATGTCATTGCAAGATGTGATGTTATTCAGGGCAAGTTGTGGATGTGGGTGGACATGTCATTGCAAGATGTGATGTGTATTGCAGGGCAAGTTGTGGATGTGGGTGGACATGTCATTGCAAGATGTGATGTATATTGCAGGGCAAGTTGTGGATGTGGGTGGACATGTCATTGCAAGATGTGATGTATATTGCAGGGCAAGTTGTGGATGTGGGTGGACATGTCATTGCAAGATGTGATGTGTATTGCAGGGCAAGTTGTGGATGTGGGTGGACATGTCATTGCAAGATGTGATGTGTATTGCAGGGCAAGTTGTGGATGTGGGTGGACATGTCATTGCAAGATGTGATGTGTATTGCAGGGCAAGTTGTGGATGTGGGTGGACATGTCATTGCAAGATGTGATGTGTATTGCAGGGCAAGTTGTGGATGTGGGTGGACATGTCATTGTAAGATGTGATGTGTATTGCAAGGCAAGTTGTGGATGTGGGTGGACATGTCATTGCAAGATGTGATGTGTATTGCAGGGCAAGTTGTGGATGTGGGTGGACATGTCATTGTAAGATGTGATGTGTATTGCAGGGCAAGTTGTGGATGTGGGTGGACATGTCATTGCAAGATGTGATGTGTATTGCAGGGCAAGTTGTGGATGTGGGTGGACATGTCATTGCAAGATGTGATGTGTATTGCAGGGCAAGTTGTGGATGTGGGTGGACATGTCATTGCAAGATGTGATGTGTATTGCAGGGCAAGTTGTGGATGTGGGTGGACATGTCATTGCAAGATGTCATGTGTATTGCAGGGCAAGTTGTGGATGTGGGTGGACATGTCATTGCAAGATGTGATGTGTATTGCAGGGCAAGTTGTGGATGTGGGTGGACATGTCATTGCAAGATGTGATGTGTATTGCAGGGCAAGTTGTGGATGTGGGTGGACATGTCATTGCAAGATGTGATGTTATTCAGGGCAAGTTGTGGAGTGGGTGGACATGTCATTGCAAGATGTGCATGTTATTCAGGGCAAGTTGTGGAGTGGGGACATGTCATTGCAAGATGTCATGTATATTCCAGGGCAAGTTGTGGACTGTGGGTGGACATGTCATTGACAAGATGTCATGTATATTACAGGGAACAAGTGGACGTGGGTACGTAATGTACATCACGACTACGATAGATTATTAGAGCAAATATGAATGTGGTGGCACATGTCATTGCAAGACTACGCATATGTGTCATTGCAGTGGCAATTGATTGGGACATGCTTGCAAGATGTCATGTTCACTTAGCAGCGTAGACAACTTGTGGATGTCAGTGGACATGTCTGCAAGAGTCATGTTCATGCAGGGCACAGTTGATGCATGTGGTATGTCATGTGACACTAAGATCGTATTGCCATTGCAATTGGTGTACATTGTAATTGGGTGGACTGTATTCAAGTGTTACATTGTAACTTTGCAGTTTGATGTGGGTGGACATGTCATTGTAAGATGTGATGTATATTCAGGGCAAGTTGTGGATGTGGGTGGACATGTCATTGCAAGATGTCATGTGTATTGCAGGGCAAGTTGTGGATGTGGGTGGACATGTCATTGCAAGATGTCATGTGTATTGCAGGGCAAGTTGTGGATGTGGGTGGACATGTCATTGCAAGATGTGATGTGTATTGCAGGGCAAGTTGTGAATGTGGGTGGACATGTCATTGCAAGATGTGATGTGTATTGCAGGGCAAGTTGTGGATGTGGGTGGACATGTCATTGCAAGATGTGATGTGTATTGCAGGGCAAGTTGTGGATGTGGGTGGACATGTCATTGCAAGATGTGATGTGTATTGCAGGGCAAGTTGTGATGTGGGTGGACATGTCATTGCAAGATGTGATGTGTATTGCAGGGCAAGTTGTGGATGTGGGTGGACATGTCATTGCAAGATGTGATGTGTATTGCAGGGCAAGTTGTGGATGTGGGTGGACATGTTCCCTATGGACAAAGTCATGCCCAATATCACAGTGGACATCAAGCCACGACTGCCTCAGGCGTACGTACATTACATACACGTTATCTACAGGTAGTATTAAGAGAGAAAAACATGAAATAAATAAGTCACACATGCACACTCATTATGTGATCAAAATAATGATGTGTCATCATTGATTGATACATCGTCATATTGTGTCCTTAGTCAGCCTGTAACAACTATACCTCATCACAGGACATAGGTTGACCCAAGAGTCAGTGCTTCACAGAATAAAGAGGCAACAGCAGATAAAGAAACACTTGTGGTTTATGTCATTGTTTCTGACTGGCTGCAAGTATCCAGTATCACACTGCACATATGCATGCTTATGCAGTGACCAACTAAACATTGACCATCAATTTTGGTGTACTGTAATTATGTGTTTCTTTACATTGTAACTGCTTGAGTTACAACAGCTATGTTTATATTCTGTATTTTATTCTACTAATGGAAATGTTAAACACATTATATTAGTACAAAAACTGTCTTACAAAAATATGCCTGTTTCTGGTTGGGGACGATACTTACATTCCTTTTCACCAGATTTTAACATGCAGGAGTGTAATATTTAGAAATAAGTTAAATTGATGTCTGATTACGTCAGTACCAGGCAGTCATACCCTTGGCACATCCCTTTGTAAAACTCCTATTTTAAGCACAGCCAATGAAATTGCTCAGCCTCCAGTCACATGATGTAATTGTAGGTGAATTCAGCCATACGCTGCTCATGTTACATGCAATGTTTGGGATGTAGAAACAAATATATAAACATACAAAACCACTCGGCTGCTCGTGCGATTTGGCAGATTGGTCTCTACACTGGAAATCGTCTTCATATTGGGGTGGATATTTGCGTTGTTCTCATGGGTAAGGGTGTCCTTTGCCTAGGGGACTTGCCTGGGGTAGTTTGCATGGCAAACAGCCCTGGCTTGTGGGGATGTGTTTGCGGGGATGTGTTTGTGGAGATGTGTTTGTGGGGATGTGTTTGCGGGGATGTGTTTGTGGAGATGTGTTTGTGGAGATGTGTTTGTGGAGATGTGTTTGTGGGGATGTGTTTGTGGGGATGTGTTTGTGGGGATGTGTTTGTGGGGATGTGTTTGTGGGGATGTGTTTGTGAGGATGTGTTTGTGAGGAGGTGATCTCGCTGTAGATATGAGTTGCGCTGCATCATCTGGAACACAGATGAGGTGATTCTGGAGGACACGAATGTGATCACAGGCTAGGCCTCCAGCGACATCTTTGTGCGCGGCTACGACAAACACTTCAGGTAAGACCACCAGAACACAGACATACACTACAGGTAGAGACCAGAACACAGACATACACTACAGGTAGAGACCAGAACACAGACATACACTACAGGTAGAGACACCAGAACACAGACATACACTACAGGTAGAGACCAGAACACAGACATACACTACAGGTAGAGACCAGAACACAGACATACACTACAGGTAGAGACCAGAACACAGACATACACTACAGGTAGAGACCAGAACACAGACATACACTACAGGTAGAGACCACCAGAACACAGACATACACTACAGGTAGAGACCACCAGAACACAGACATACACTACAGGTAGAGACCACCAGAACACAGACATACACTACAGGTAGAGACACAGAACACAGACATACACTACAGGTAGAGACCACCAGAACACAGACATACACTACAGGTAGAGACCACCAGAACACAGACATACACTACAGGTAGAGACCACCAGAACACAGACATACACTACAGGTAGAGACCACCAGAACACAGACATACACTACAGGTAGAGACCACCAGAACACAGACATACACTACAGGTAGAGACCAGAACACAGACATACACTACAGGTAGAGACCAGAACACAGACATACACTACAGGTAGAGACCAGAACACAGACATACACTACAGGTAGAGACCAGAACACAGACATACACTACAGGTAGAGCCCAAAGAACACAGACATACACTACAGGTAGAGACCAAGAACACAGACATACACTACAGGTAGAGACACCAGAACACAGACATACACTACAGGTAGAGACACCAGAACACAGACATACACTACAGGTAGAGACCACCAGAACACAGACATACACTACAGGTAGAGACCAGAACACAGACATACACTACAGGTAGAGACACCAGAACACAGACATACACTACAGGTAGAGACACCAGAACACAGACATACACTACAGGTAGAGCACCAGAACACAGACATACACTACAGGTAGAGACACCAGAACACAGACATACACTACAGGTAGAGACCAGAACACAGACATACACTACAGGTAGAGACCAGAACACAGACATACACTACAGGTAGAGACACCAGAACACAGACATACACTACAGGTAGACACCAGAACACAGACATACACTACAGGTAGAGACCAGAACACAGACATACACTACAGGTAGAGACCAGAACACAGACATACACTACAGGTAGAGACACCAGAACACAGACATACACTACAGGTAGAGACACCAGAACACAGACATACACTACAGGTAGAGACCACCAGAACACAGACATACACTACAGGTAGAGACCACCAGAACACAGACATACACTACAGGTAGAGACCAGAACACAGACATACACTACAGGTGAGACACCAGAACACAGACATACACTACAGGTAGAGACCAGAACACAGACATACACTACAGGTAGAGACCAGAACACAGACATACACTACAGGTAGAGACCAGAACACAGACATACACTACAGGTAGAGACCAGAACACAGACATACACTACAGGTAGAGACCACCAGAACACAGACATACACTACAGGTAGAGACACCAGAACACAGACATACACTACAGGTAGAGACACCAGAACACAGACATACACTACAGGTAGAGACACCTGAACACAGACATACACTAGAGGTAGAGACCACCAGAACACAGACATACACTACAGGTAGAGACCACCAGAACACAGACATACACTACAGGTAGAGACACCTGAACACAGACATACACTACAGGTAGAGACACCAGAACACAGACATACACTACAGGTAGAGACCAGAACACAGGCATACACTACAGGTAGAGACCAGAACACAGACATACACTACAGGTAGAGACCAGAACACAGACATACACTACAGGTAGAGACCACCAGAACACAGACATACACTACAGGTAGAGACCACCAGAACACAGACATACACTACAGGTAGAGACACCTGAACACAGACATACACTACAGGTAGAGACCACCAGAACACAGACATACACTACAGGTAGAGACACCTGAACACAGACATACACTACAGGTAGAGACCACCAGAACACAGACATACACTACAGGTAGAGACACCTGAACACAGACATACACTACAGGTAGAGACCACCAGAACACAGACATACACTACAGGTAGAGACCAGAACACAGACATACACTACAGGTAGAGACCAGAACACAGACATACACTACAGATAGACCAGAACACAGACATACACTACAGGTAGAGACCAGAACACAGACATACACTACAGGTAGAGACACCAGAACACAGACAAACACTACAGGTAGAGACCAGAACACAGACATACACTACAGGTAGAGACCACCAGAACACAGACATACACTACAGGTAGAGACACCAGAACACAGACATACACTACAGGTAGAGACCACCAGAACACAGACATACACTACAGGTAAGAGACCACCAGAACACAGACATACACTACAGGTAGAGACCACCAGAACACAGACATACACTACAGGTAGAGACCACCAGAACACAGACATACACTACAGGTAGAGACCACCAGAACACAGACATACACTACAGGTAGAGACACCAGAACACAGACATACACTACAGGTAGAGACCACCAGAACACAGACATACACTACAGGTAGAGACCAGAACACAGACATACACTACAGGTAGAGACACCAGAACACAGACATACACTACAGGTAGAGACCAGAACACAGACATACACTACAGGTAGAGACCAGAACACAGACATACACTACAGGTAGAGACACCAGAACACAGACATACACTACAGGTAGAGAGACCACCAGAACACTGACATACACTACAGGTAGAGACCACCAGAACACAGACATACACTACAGGTAGAGACCAGAACACATACATACACTACAGGTAGAGACACCAGAACACAGACATACACTACAGGTAGAGAGACCACCAGAACACAGACATACACTACAGGTAGAGACCACCAGAACACTGACATACACTACAGGTAGAGACACCAGAACACAGACTACAGGTAGAGACCACCAGAACACAGACATACACTACAGGTAGAGACCACCAGAACACAGACATACACTACAGGTAGAGACCAGAACACAGACATACACTACGGGTAGAGACCACCAGAACACAGACATACACTACAGGTAGAGACACCAGAACACAGACTACAGGCAGAGACCACCAGAACACAGACATACACTACAGGTAGAGACCAGAACACAGACATACACTACAGGTAGAGACCACCAGAACACAGACATACACTACAGGTACATCACTCCTCAACAGGACAGTTGTTGTTTATGCCTCTGTTTGGTGCCATAGAGGAATTTCTGAAGCGACCTAGTGTGTGGTTCTGTTGCCAGGGATGTAGTCTACAGCAGGCCCAAGCCTTCACCAGTTACACTATTAACACACTGAGATAATATATTTCTTATGTAATGCAACAGATAGGTAGCTCACACCAACCCATGGAGCTGCAGACAGTGCATTAATTAGAATTATCACCACATATGGAACCTTTAAATGCTATGGTTTGTTTCCACGGGTCTTCTACATTTGTGTTTTTTAAAGGGAAGGTGCCAACTCCTCTGCCCAGAATCGGCCGAGCAGTAATATGTTATGAGAAGTCTGCCATGTAGAATGTTGGAAAACTAACTAATAAAGGGTAGTGCAGTTAACTCTGCTATCCTCAGCATTATTGCCAGTCATGTTTGTTTCAAAATTGGATGTTTTGTTGACCATTTGAACGTGTTGCAGGCAGAATCTTTCTAATTGCAAACATTGTTCTGAGCTTAATAAAGTAAGCAAATACACATTGACAGACAGTAAACGTTCAACATGCATGTTGTAGTCATAAGAATGTAATGTTAAATGAAATAATTAAACCTAGGAGCTGGCACCCTCACTTTAATATAAATTAAGTAAAAAATAAAGTAAGTTCTTATATTTTACTTCCCTGACAGACCTGTTCAATCAGACACCATCTCAACTTCTCTGGGAAGCATCCAGCCATGTATGCTGCAATTAATGCGCTAAGACTGCTCGTACACATATCCACCACTGTCTATAGCCAGGTGCTCATTTATACAGCTGAGTGAACTGGAGCAATGTAGAGGGGAAAAAGTAGCCCGTGGTTTTAGCACCACAGGACTGAATGTAGAAAATGACAGGTGGGTCGGAGCACCTGGGAGATGATGCACTTACAATATTATGACACTAAGAACATTATAATTAGGAACACACAAGGTTAGTTTTATGGGATTATCCTCTCAAGTTTTAAAAATAACCTAATTTGTTCTTTTGAATCTTAATTTTGTTGTTCAGTTATGGTAGCTTTATATGTGTCACATACCCTGCGTGTTAATCATGTTAATGTTTCCCTGGATCCTTCAAGGTCCCTGACAGGGGAAGGAAACTTCAACTGGAGATTTGTGTTTCCCTTCGAGTATCTCAAAGCCGAGGAGAAGATTGTCTTCAAAAAGAAAAACAGTGTCTTTGACCTCACTGAAACAGAAGTGAAATGCCCAGCCACGCTGACGTTACAAGTGTGGGATGCTGACATAGTATCTGCTGACGACTACCTAGGTATCCTAATATCCTACTGCTAAATTGTATATATTTCTGTAACTTTGCATAGATTTCTACAGAATTGTTTCTTGAAGGAGTGTATCCAGCATTATGCACACTGTGCTTCGTAATTTAAGTAGCAAGTCTAAGCCACATTAGATGTCTCTCTCCAAACATGATTGGTGAATTCCACGGCTTGCATGCATGCCGAATGTTTCTACAGGGGATGCATGCTTTGCCAACTCATGCAAGTTGAAACTCAACTGAGATTCAACAGTTCAATGCAAGTTGAATGCGGGTTGAACACGGGTTGAACATGAGTTGAAGCTCAACCCAAGTTCAACACCAGATGAAACTCAACTCATTTGCATTTTTCAACTGTATATTTGCATACATGTGAAACTTAACTGAACTTCAGTTGAATTTGGATTGAACTTCACTGGTTTAAAATTCTGTCTTTTGGGGGGGTTGCCTGCCAAACTACCCAACATAATGGCAACAAATTTTGTGTCAATTTCTATAAATGTTTGCAGATTTATATTACATTTCTTACAAGCAAGATCTTCACTAGGCACTTGTATTTGGATTAAGATTTGTTTTCTACTTCCGTGTAATTATTGTGTTAAGGTATAATTTAAGTAGCAAGTCTGAACAATTTTGGGTGTCTGCCTACAGGGTCTGTGATACTAGACCTCAACCGCATCCCAAAGCCCGTGAAAAACCCAAAGAACTGCGTTCTGGGGATGCTGGCCACAGATGGCTCTGTGCCCACTCTCAACCTCTTCAAGAACAGGCGTTGTCGTGGCTGGTGGCCTATGTTCGCTAAAGGCAAAGATGAAATGGAACTTGTGGTGAGTGTGTAAGACTGTCACTGTAATGGGGGGGGGGAACTTTGGTCATGCAAGCATTTCACCACTGGAATGTCATCAGTTGAAGTATTTAGATCCTTTTACAGGCTGTCGTTTTGACACTTGCACTCACACATGTGTACAAATATATTACCTGTGACTTTCAGAAGACACTAGCTTTAAACTTAGCTTTGAAATTTTTGAACTCTGGTCAATTCTAGTACCATGCAAATTGTATTATTTATTAACTTTCTATTGTTTAACGGTATTACTTATTTTTTATTCATATATATTTAAGACTGATATATATATATATATATGTATATATATATATTATACCGTTTTCTATATATTTAGTTATTGTAATACAGTGTTACATTTTATCAACCATAATTAATTCAATTAAAACATTTGGTAATTTGCACACAAAAAACAGTACTAGACATGTCTGGTACATTTGTATATAGTGAAATTATTGGAAGACAAATTTTCTTAATGCCACAATTAAAACTTTAAAATAACTTTCTCTGGTGAGGAGAAGGAACAGAACCCACCCTTGATGAATACACCAGATGATGGTTGAAGCGTTGATGTGATTCTCTAGTCTCAGTTATGTCGTAAACTTGTTCTAAAACAGAACCAATTATATCTGAGATGTAATGTTCTGTGACACAGGGAAAGGTGGAGGCAGAGCTCCACCTGCTGACGGAAGAGGAAGCAAGCAGGAGTGTTGTGGGAACGGCCAGGGAGGACCCAGAGGGACTGGCCGAACCCAAGTATGTAACGAGGATAGATTGATTTTATTTGGTAACAATTATACATGAATGTAAACGAATTAAGATGCAAAAGCAAATAAAGTAAAAGCAGAAACATATATAAGATATATATAAATATATATATATAATACTGAGAATAACACATGACAGCATACAGTGGTACATTTAATTCCAGAAGAAGAGAATCTATTTGAATCAGCCATAAAAACATGCATATTCCAACATACAATTCATAACATTTATATTTACAATACATAACTTGAAAATAAATGTCGATTGACCCAGGGAGACCTGCACTAAGACCTCGGACATCGCTGGTGTACAGGCCACCCTTTACATAGACTCTATTAATTAACAGTATTCACACATCAGTGTGGTCCTATGTAATACATATAACTCATACTTTGAATATACAGTGACAGTGTTACGTGCCATGGTTACTCAAGATGTTGTTTTTATATCACGAGATCAATTTTTAATAATGTTTGTAGTCATCCACTCACTTTTGCAAACATTGTAATCAACCCAACATATTCTTTCAACACCGCCCACACTTTGTTTGTTGTCGCCCCCAGCACTGTGAACATTGCTCATGATGTGTTTGTAGCCACCCCCAGCACTGTGAACATTGCTCATGATGTGTTTGTATTCGCCCCCAGCACTGTGAACATTGCTCATGATGTGTTTGTAGTCACCCCATCACTGAACATTGCTCATGATGTGTTTAACGTCACCCTGACACCTTGTGAACATTGTTCACGGTGTGTTTATATTGTAGTCGCCCTGACACTGTGAACATTTCTCTCGATGTGTTTGTAGTCACTGCAACATTGTTAACATTGCTCATGAAGTGTTTACACCCTGACATTTGTGAACATTTCTCACGATGTGTTTGTTGTTGCCTTGACACTGTGTGAACATTGCCCGTTATGTTTGCAGTCGCCCCGACACGTCGTTTCTGTGGTTCATGAACCCACTGAAGACCCTGAAGTATGTCATCTGGAAGAACTTCAAGTGGAAGCTGCTCAAGCTCCTCATCTTCCTCCTCCTTGTTGCCTTCATTGTCCTCTTCTTCTACTCCGCTCCAGGTGCTACCGTCAACAAGATATTTGGGACCAAGTAACCAAAGATTTACGGCCACCCCAGCCCAGTGAACTTTGACCTTGATGAATTGTCAAATGATCCAGATTGTTTACACGATGAATGACAGCATTCTTTCTTCTCAGGTGTTTAACTCTGGATTGTTGACGTTCTTGGGTCTGGTCCATGTTGACCTGTCATGTTGTGTTTCACATACAGATATGTTATGTGGTGGAATCATTGATTCTGTTATGGCAACATTTATATACCTGCAGTGCAACTACCGATTATCAACATGTATTTTATGGACTAAGGGCATTGTTCTGCCCATCGCATAGTTACGGTTCAAAGGAACATGATTTTTAATACACGAAACAATTTTGTGTGGTTATTTGTATTTAGCCATTCCATCCTTTGGTATGTAGTTATGTATGTAATGTAATAATATGTATGTTTAAAGACAATTACAGATGTATGGCCGAGATTGATATTGATGAGAAATAAGATACTAGACGTAACAGATGCAAGTAATATATGTACACTTATATGTTCATCTGTCAAAATATTGTAATGTGCCTTTTCAACAGAATCACAAAATGTAGCATTTTATTGAATACTGCATTATAGTTTGCAGTTTCTGGCAAACCGTCACCCATATCAATCAATCTGATGACGACTGGCATTGTTTATTGACTCCAAGATCAATTAACCCTTTTTATTGCTCCGCCTCTAAACTTGGATTCTATGGATTTAGGCACAATATAAGTTGTCTAAGTATGTTTTAGAAGATGTACAGTGGTGCCTGTGTTTTAATTCTATAACACTGGCACATTTCATGTTTATTACTAGAAAGTGGTTTTAAAACCAATATATGTCGATATACACAGATTGTAACTTCAGCATTTTATTGTATATCCACTTTTATCCAGCATGTACAGTTCATAAAAATAAACATGCAGTATTAAGACCATTCGGTGTAGTTTAATTTAATTTAATAACAAAGCAAATAGTATGCTGACAATGTTAGCAGACATAATCTATGCAATTTTTTTTGTGGACTGCATTTATTAGTTCTTACAGTGAACCTGTCAGTTACATATATCAATACCAAAAACAGACCATACAAAATTGAGCATGTAAAATGTTCGAAGACATTTTAATAAATAGCTATCCTGGTAAGTTGCGAAAACTACCAATTTATTCCTGGAGCTCTACAACTGTGGTTTTAATATTTTTCTAGAAAGATTTATTACACACACTAATGCTTAAAACCTGATTATTTTAACAACTACATAGTAATTTGTCTACAATGAAAAATACTTTCACAAACAAGTTATTATGCGAGGTACATACTGTTATAACTCTACTGCATGTCTAGAAACTGTAATACACAGTAAAAGTTACCGCTGTAATAATTACATGATAAATGACTGTTGAAAATACATTCCCTTAAGTAAACAGTTCTATGTTCTCTACCACATCTTTGCAATGTCCAATATTTTGCAGCTATTTTTGTTTCTGTTTCCCGGACTTGTGACTACTGGTCACTGGGGAAAACTCACGACTATAAAGCATCCTAAAGAGAATAAGCAGGGGAATGAAGAGATAAGGCGAGTAGATCGCAATCAGGGTCATCCTCTCCTTCATCGTAGACGGCCCGCCAAGTTCTGACTTGCTGAAGTCGTGCAAAATGAGGTGGCTAAGGATTGGAATCATCGTCGTGGCAACATGAGTCGAGTAGACAATGGCAGGAAGGCGAATCCACCGGCATGACCCTGTAACAGCATACAGATTTGTTTAATTACAAGTTAGATTAGTGGATCGGTAGCACTCGTTAATCAGCAAAATTTATATTTTAGTTACAGCTTCGCAAAGATGTTAATATATTTTGTACATACATATGTAAAACAATTATTGTTTATAATAAATGTGTTAAGTATTATAAATATCAAGAATGCATAATACAGAAAAAAGTCACAAATGTATACACAATAATTTTTTCAACACCATTAAAATGTTAATATTTTTTTCAACAGCCCAACGTGCAGTTAAGAACTTAAGAAACACTACTATTTGTAACAGTACAATTCTGCAGTAGTTATTTCTCGTCAAAAAATCCAGCAGATACACACTCGGTCCAATCCATGACAATAATGTGTCGTATATTTTAAAACTATATAATGGAAATAAACAACAGTGAGAATCATAATAAAAATTAAAAAGTCATCTTTATCTCCTAATTTCCATCCATGGATCAAACTTAATGAACTTAGTCCCTGATGGGTGGATGGATTCAGAGATAAAACTTAGCTGAGGACCTGCACCCACCTTTCCAGAAGGCATAAGTTGCGACAAAGAAGAAGGGAAGCTGCAGGAAGAGTTCGCAGTAGATGAAGGAGAGGAACCAAATGGGTGGGGCTTGCATCATAGTGTCCTTGAAGTCCCTTACGTATGCCGCAGTGATGTCCCGCAACTAAACACAAGGATGGTTTGAATGAGAAAATAAGAAATACATATACTATATGATATAGATAGATAATGGGAAATTTTTCAGTTTACAAGTATGAGAGTAACAAACACTGTTTGTGAATGAGGCACAGACAGTAAGAATGCAATGGCAGATAGCGTAAGTGGTTTTCTGTTTGTTCAGACATCTGTACAATTATGTTGATTTGTGCATGGTGGTTTTATGAGAGAGAGGTTGTTTCGTATCGAGGATCATAAAGGTTGTAAAGAGAATTTTTTAAGGCGTTTTAATTTTTTTTAATTAAGCTTCATCACGTTACTTTTCCACATTCTGTACTAATGTCACAGCGTGCATAATTAATTAATAACAAACCACATGCATTTTTGTTGCTGTAACTGCATGCATTCAGCTGCCTATAATAGTTTACAGAATAACAATAACAGAAAATGCATACATTCACAGTCTAAACATTTACTAATCCTAAACTACTTTTACCACAGAATGAGTAAAAGTTTATTCACACGAACAAAATTGGCTTATGCTCTCGCGCTGCGCGGGCCTACGTGCTTGGCACAGGACACACATATGTAATCCGTCCTGGGCTGTGAGCTGTATGTAATTAGCACTAATTTCAAACATTGACCGGGTCCGTGGCTCATGCCCAGGCCGTGCTCCAAACTCACCACTTGTGGGTGCACACTGTCTCCAAACAGCACCTGCATGTCAAACAGGAGAGTTATTGGTATGTGCGTTCCGAAGTAAACGACGAATAAATAATCTAAAATTCGTTTTAGCGCCATGGTTCACTACTAATTGAGACTTGGCAGTTACAATGGCAGTTTCACACTCCGGCTGTCGGTCGGCCGATCCGTTTAGCGTTACCGCCGCCGCCCCTTTGTTCAGGCGAGATTAATAGTTCAAGTGGTGACACCTGGTGTCACTTAATAAACAAATTCCGCACCCTGGCGGACAATTCTACGCTACAGAATATACCCTGAAATATCGCTCGGTTGACAATGCTGAGGGGCGACGATGAACAACGAAGATGTTCACAATTTACTAGACGATCTTGCCCTTTCAGATGACAGGTACAACAGCCGCGTTAACTGTTAAGTGTGTTATCCTCTGTATCTACCATCGACACCATCACACATGATAACATTAATTTGTTTTGTCTGACAGGTGTCAAAAACAACAAATGTCAAATATTGGAAATAAGCCTGGTTCTGTTGACTACATGATACATCTGCTAGTACTATACTAGTATAATAGGCTCCCTCAGTCAGACTGAGGCTCAAAATCATATTACACCCAAGGTAGTCCCGCTTTAAACCTCGGTGTTCTGGCGTCCAAAGATATCAGAATTGTTGAATTGACGTTGAAACGTAGTCGTAGACGTCGTCGTGAATATTCCGTAGGCTCAGCCTGGGCTGAGGTTTGATTAAGCCTCAGCCTGAGCCTCACAAATAATCTCAAATTTCACCCCACACCCCCGCCCCTTTGAAACTTTTCAAACGTAGTTGCATTGGTGCCTCACTTGTTGACGTCCCACACTGATTCCCAACACGTACACAGTCCTAGGCTTCTTCCTCTCTGTGATATGTTTGTGGAACCAGACCCATGAATTTTGAAATAAGTTGACCTCTCTGCCAGTTCCCCCGCCCCAGGCCATCATCATCAGCTATGGGCTCAGGCTCACACTAGGTTTAGCACGCACCACCCACTGTGTTTTGTACAAGAGTTGCCACAGTATCTATTCAAATTCAAAAGAATAGATATTGTGCTATAAGAAGAAGAAAACTCAATAAGGAAACAAACTACCCACAATGCATGCACACAAACAAGCACCTCTAAACTTTTCTATTAGCTCAAGTTTGGAAAAAAATCCCCTTCCCCTGTTCCAACATCTTATACATTTACAAACACTGACAATCAGTCATTATAGTGTGACAATTTGCAACTCAAAATTCCTCTGTTGATGAAGGACACTCAGAGATTATGCATCAACTTAAATAATAAGAAATTGCCGAACACTTTGGGAATTGCACTGATAATGCGGTAGACTTTGAATGGTAAACAAGGATGCTACAAAGGTCTTAATTTTTTTATTCTGTGCACATTTCTCATCTTATTTAGATAGCAGAAGCAATCTATGTACATGCATCAGGGATGGGGTTAATTAAACAACAAAACAATGTATATCACAAAGCAGTGGATACTTCAAGGTGTGAAACATGAACATTTTATCAATCTTGAATGCTTATAAGAAAAGTCACAAGGCCTGCACACATATCATTTATTATGTGTATTATGTGTCACAAGATCTCGGAGATCTTCTTTCTATTTGTATTAATTTTAGATTGCAGAAAGAAGGCTATGCTGCTGGTTTAGAGGCTGGGAGACAGGCTGGTTACTGTGAAGGATATTTGCTTGGACAACAACATGGAACTGAACTAGCACTGGAGGTAACTCTACCAACGTCACATTTCTAGTCACATCAATATACATAAACATAATTATTTGGGAAATTACCTGGAAATAAAGAGTCTTGGCCTAACAGGATGAGTTTCATTGGCTAATGTTGTATTACAATGAGAATACCCCAATCTAACATAAACATGATGATAGATTTTACATCTGTAGCTGTATCAGTACCACTTTTATGATGACACGATGAACTTGTTACACTGTTCATTTACAGATTGGTTTTTACAAAGGATTTGTTGGAGTCTGGCAGAGTCTTCTTACAAATGGAACTTGCTCTTTGGATAACCGGTTAGTGTGGTTCTTAAATACAGTAGTAGACTAGTAGTGTGTTTATTTTCCTAACAATTAAGACTATTGGTGAATCAATTCAACTCATCTCATATATAAGATAATATAAAATAAATTGTTTATATAGTTGTCAGTATGTACATATATATATATATATATATAAAATATATATATAATCAATAAAATATATTAGAATATATATAATCAAAACTATATTAGATATATGGCCCAACTCAAAGTTCAAACCCCCCGTTTGGGGGTGTGTGTGTGTCTATGTGTGTGCATGTACTTGTAAAGACTTCTGCAAAGTGTATTCCCTATGTAATTTTTAGGTTTAAATTAATTAAAGGTGCATCTCCCTTTCCCACAACACACTAACCACATGACGCTGTATTCAACAGGAAGACGAAGGCCATCCACAAACTCACAAAGCTGCTGGAAAATCTCAAGTTTGAAAGTACCTCAGATGAACAACTGCAGGCAATTAGAGACCAATTCAAACTGGTAAGTTTGCAAACACGTCTGTGAACGAATCACCCCAGAGCTACTGTGGACCTTTGGCCCCAGGAAAACCGCCAAGATTTTGGGTGCAGGCTGGGTTTTGTTTACCATAAATGGGGCAAAGTTGGAGGTCCCAAGGCAAAAGGGTTAGTGGTAAGTCTAATGGGGGTGCAGCTGGGTGTTATTGGTGTGCAAAGGGGGTGTAGTTATTTTTGCTGAGCTAATAATTCTCCTTGATAAGTTGGCCGACGTGGGAAATGGATAGATGTAATGTGAGTAGTAAATGCAGGTTGACTGAATGCTTCCCAGACAAGTTGAGTTGGTGTTGGAAAGAACTGGTCTGCCGGGGTGAAGTTAAAGCAGTCCTGAGCAAACTGAAGTGGAATAGGTCACGTGAACGAATACTTCTAGTTGACACATGACCAGCCATTGATTGTGAATCACTTAGTCTGTTCAACATGAGCCAAATAATTACTCTCTTATGTCATCACGACATGTCACATCAATTTTGTCAGAAATGCATATCGTACCTTTTTATCTGTCAGTGCCCAATTTTTGCGAAATAAAATTTATTTATTTACAAGTAAGAACTTTGTCAGTCAAAGTGACATAATTTCACAAAACGTTGCTTTTTAAAGGTTTATTTCATTTTAGCATGTAGTGAAAAATAACAAAGATATTTCGAGAAATTACTGTTATTTTCAAAGTCAGTGATCTCAGGAGTATAAAATGACATAAAATATTATTTCATAATTTTGCTGCTTACATCCAATTTGGCGGGGGCAGGTAATATATTGATAAACGTTTTTGTTCTTGTATCAACTTTCCTAATGCAGCCTTTATTATGTTGTTTGCACAGGTGAAGGCTGTACTAAACGTGGGCGCCTCAAGGCAAGAACAACACACATTCTGAACTACAAGTCACAACAGTTGACTAAAACAGCATGTAAATATCTAGCCGTATTTAATATGTACATAAATAGTATTAGAAGTATCTACACACATTGTAAAATCACACTGTATTGTGCATTATGTAAACACAATAAAAATTATTATTGATTTGTCTATTAGTCTTGTCCATCAAGCAGGTATTGGGTGAGTGTCATATTCGTTGTAATTTACCAGAGTTGTTAGGTAGGAGCTGGGGAACTCCCCCGGATGGGACCAACTGCACACAGATCTCGTATCTGTTTAAAGTTTTGATCCCATCCGTGTGAGGGCGCAGTGTGTTGAAGAGCCCCAGCTCGGATGTATTAGCTCTGAGTTTACGCACCCAGAACACACAATCTGTAGTCACTTTAACATAATGATAGTATCACTGAACTTATTTACAACACCACAAGGACTGGAATGAAGACATCGGTGTAGTCAACGAGATGTCAACCTTTCTTTTCCTCACTCAGCCCATACTTCTTGAGAACAGTCGTAGTCTGAGGACAGGCGCTGCAAGTAAAAATCATTGGGAGTAATGTCATTTACAATGTTGACAGTTGAGGTTGAAAACAAAATTGACACTACACAGTACTCAATTAATCTTTATTTTTAGGAGAAAAGCGTACACACAATAGGGATTATTACCACACTGTACATGTACTAACATCCTCTGTCACTCTTTGTACGTCTGTGTGGTTCTGACAGCAAGACTAACATATGTTTGCTGAATGCTCTGGAGCCCTGCCTAGTGTGGCCTTTTGTGGGACAGCACATGAAAAAGAGGATCACCCGAAAGACACATAGATTTTTTAAATGTTGTACAATATAAATTTGTTTATTTTGTTTGAAGTGTTGGTGTTACAATTTTATAATGTTATTATGTTAATCCTGCTGGGCCTGCTAGATCACCAATAACAACATTAGCAAAAAAAAATGCATGATATGGTTTCATAAACAGTGAGAACAGTACTTTTTATAATACTTTGACACACTATGAGAGACTAATGTTCAAGTTCAAGAACATCAACATACCTCCCCTCTCTTATAACGGTGAAGACGCCAGGCCTGGAGAGATCGACGACTGTGGAACCTTTCCTAGATGCAGCCGTCTTCCCCAGGGTTCCTCCGTCAAACACCATGTGTAGTTTGGGCCACAATACCTCAAACTCCTGCAAGGCAGGGTTGATGATTTTTTTATAATTCTTTGACTTAAGTGATTTTTATATGGACACAGAATCTACAAGTTACTGAAAAAAAATTATATCTCCAATACGGATTTGCACATTTAGAACTGGTTGCCGGTGGCGAGAAATTTTTGTATTTTCTGCTGTTTGACTTTTCCTGTTCCACAACTTTCTCCTTTGCTTCAAACAAGTAATTACATGTGAGTAGTACAAGTTTGTATGAATACATTTATAACATTTCATAACAACAATACTTTATTTTGTTACTGTGAAATCCACAACCGCTGTCCTGTTTACATGTGTATACAAACACCAAATTTGACATAACAATATTCAATTCAACAAAACATTCAGTACACGTGTAGTTGTAAATATGTAAACAAAATGTAAAATATATTTAAAAAAAACGATATAAAACAGTCGCAAGTATACGCTATTTTGAGTGAATGTCATTACTGCTCAGCTGTCTGCTTCAATCTGCATACAATATCATAGACCCTGTACACAGCACCCACCTTCACTGTCAATGCGCTTGGCTCACTGCTAATATTTGCACTTGTTAAGGCCAAAGGCTCGGCACATTTCTCACAGATCTCGCGCACAAACCCATGGTTTGGGACCCTGATTCCCACCAGAGAAGTGCCTGGATTGAGGTCAGGATTCAAGCTGACAGTCCGCTCGAAGACAACCGTGACTGGTCCCGGTAGTAACTCAGACAGTAGCTGACTAGAGACGGTCACACGCCCCCACCTGTGTTACAGGTAATGTGTACATTTGACAGAGACAAATACTAAACCAGAAAATTTGCCATACGTGGCATAACCATTAAACAGCATGTGACATGTCATGATTAATACTGTGAATGACAAGAGTGCATTTTGTTTAAACCTAGTCCCATTGGTCCCTACCAATGTGTAATATAACATCTGAGCACAGAATAAAAGTAAACGTTTACCCCGGGGTATATATTGGTAAACTAAAAGCATGTTACTAATCTGCTTATAAGCATACTGATCTTCAAAAGCTTAATATTGAGATATATTAATTTAACACAATATAATAATAAAAAAACATTTATTCAACGGTCAACCAGACTAAATCATGAACTGTACCTTTATCTAGCCCCCATCATATGTCTGTACTACCTGGTACATCATTGTAATGATTTCTGACTACCAATTAGTTTAGGTCAGTTAATTCCAAAAAAGTTTAATATCTAATTTAATACATGCAACATACTTGGCCACATCAGCAACACAACTGACGCATATGGAGATGGGTTTCGTCAGATGGCGTCCTTTTATGTCATAGATCTTGCGTACAGCCTCGACACTTTGTGCTAGGCCGGCAATGCCATAAATAGTATCCGTTGGTACAGCAATCACATTGTTCCCACGAAGACTTTCGCAAGCTGCAGTGACCAGCTTTGTCCATTCTGAAAAATTATGTCTGTTCCATATTCAGATTCTTGATGCCTTAGGGTCAGAATTACGCATATTATGTGTTAGTTAAAAGAGAATTGAGACATTAAAGACGCTAGAATTATGGCTAAAATCAGGGTACATGAATATTAATACTTGAAAATACATGAATACTACTAGGACTGACATGTTTGCCAATTTAGAATGGTTGTTTCTAATATCAAACACAGACTTCCTAATTGTCTGGTTTGATGAAATACAATGCTAATAAATTAATAATTTATTATGATATACTATTAATTCCAACTTTTGCCGATATACTAAAGAGATTCCCAGTTAGTGCAGTGACACCGTCGAGGCGACCAGTCTGTAAGTTACTCCTAGTGGTATAGCGAGAGTGTAGTGATTAGCACATCTGTCCGACATGCCAACGGCCCAACTTCAATACCTAGCCAGGGCAGGCATGGTATATTTGGTGTAGACATGGCTCTCAACATTGGGAATTATGTATCCTCCTGAATTGGAATGTTACTGTCTGTCTCAGTTTATGACGGAAAAGAGCCACTGAGCAGCGACCACCAGCATAGCCTTAGTGCCGGCTATCCCAGCATATCCACAGATAGCTTGGCTTGGCGAAAATGAAATAGGCTTACTAGTTTAGACATGCTGATAATTGTAGCACAGGGACCGACCCCACGTGACCCCACATTCTAATCCATATTCATTAAACCAGTAAAAGCTAAAGCATAACAATATAGACATGTGTTTTGTAAATGGTCATAACTCTGAAGTGAAGCAGTTAAATGATAACCACATGCACGGAATAAAAATAAACTCATATAATACAAGCCACATAAGCCCAGGGAATCAACGAACGGAAACTCTGGTGTTGGTGGGAGCCAGGGCTTTATGCAGGATAAAATTATTGCCAGTCACACATGTTTTGGTGGACACATGGATGTTAACTGTTAAGCCAGTTGACAAACTTTAAATGTGTATGATGACTTAAAATGGACTACAAACACACATGTGACACCATTTACACTCACTTTTCTTTTGAGGCATAACTGAGAATATCTATGGATTTGTAATACTTTTTTATTTTGCTCCTTCCTTTTTTTACCCGTCCACACATATTTATATACGTCCACAACGGTTTTTACTCATCCAAATGACGGGTCTCTGCATAAAGCTATGCTGGGAGCTATATTTAGTAAGTCTGCCAGAACAACGAATCATATGGGCGGTCACTGGACACGTGGTGTCGATCCCGGTGCCATAGTTAGCCGCGTGTTTACTCCTCGGCTCAGGCTAGGATCATAACATTGTAACTATAGTATATAGTCTTGTCAGTTAACAGAACTATGCCTGAAATCGTGCAAGTACAGGAAACAATTACAACCTCCTTTGATATCTGCGCTAAGGCTAGGCTTATGCCTATACTCATTTGCCTATACTGGTTCGGTCTGTCCTTGGGCTTGGCCTGGGCAGAGCACACGTGGGCGATATTACAATACTACGTGTAACGTACCATTCACACAACCATTCGGTGTGCTTGAACGCAATTGCCATTTCAGGCATTGCATTTCCAATGTGTGGAAAGAACATATGCTCCGAAAACAAAACAACATGTATGTCAGATACGATCTAAATAAACAAATGTCTCATTTCAGTTTCACGCGGTTGCATCACGCTGAAACGGCAATCATTCCGCGAGTTCGATACACTAACCTAAACCCCGATATTACATTTACCAGGCTCTCGTCTAGCCTCGGTTACCCAGGCTCCGTCAGATAGCAACAGCACCTCAACTATGCCTGGGAAACTAATGCTCTGCATTTTGTAACTGCCAGGGCGGCCTTACCCCAGATTAGAATAGAGACGCTGATTGACCGTCAGGCCAACTATGAAATAAAATTAAAAGAATTATATATTTTTTTACAAGATAATGTTATCCTATGAAAAGTATTCAACATTGAACTTACATTAACACAAAAATAAGTAAAAATTCAAATTTATAATTGTTTATAAAATAAGAATTACGGCACGATTAGCCAGTATCCATGAGGTAGCAGCATTGTTGTATTTTTAGGCGGAGCATCCGTTATCTCGTTAACAGAACGTCAAACGGAGAATTACATTAATCTCACAATTATTAAAACAGTGTTTTGCGACTCACATTTCAGTACTATATATTACTGAATGTTGTTATTTCCATTACATTTTATGCAAAATAATTTAGATTTTTATGACAGCCATGATTGATTAAAATGTTAATACAATAGGTGTACACTATTATATCATGCAAGTATTACATATAACATTCTTGCACTTGTTTCCATTGTAGTCAATGGTGCGTGGCTGTAGTCTATGTACCTGGTACCTTTCAACTCACACGTGCCAGTTGTTTTCAAATATTTATCAACATTTTCATCACAGCATTATATGAATGCATAATATATTCGAATTATAATATTGCTACAGGCCACACTACAATGCAAAAGTGAGACAAGGCAGAGGAGGGGCTAAGATTAAGGCAGTCACATGGGTATGGCAAATGCCGGGAGGATACGTAGTCTGTGGAGTCACATCTGATCAAT
>JAODUO010001545.1:0-7500 GCA_025642075.2 Ridgeia piscesae
ACATACATATATATATATATACACACACACACACACTCACACACACACACCACACACATACTCACACACACACACACACACACACACACACACACACACACACACACACACACACACACACACACACACACACACACACACAACACACAACATATATACACACTCACACACACACACACACACACACACACACACACACACACACACACACACACACACACACACAACACACACACCACACACACACCACACACACCACACACACACACACACACACACACACACACACACACACACACACACACACACACACACACACACACAACACAAACACACACACACACACCACACACACACACACACACCACACACACACACACACACACACACACACACACACACACACACACACACACACACACACCACACACACACACACACCACACACACACACACACACAACACACACACACACACACACACACACACACACACACACACATATCACACACCACACACCACACCACACCACACACACACATCACACACACACACACATCACGCACGACGCCACACACACGCGCACGCACACAGCGCACACCACACAGCACACATACACACACACGCACACGCACACGCGCACACGCACACGCACACGCACACGCACACGCACACGCACACGCCACACGCACACGCACACGCACACGCACACGCCACACGCACACGCACACGCACACGCACGCACACGCACACGCACACGACACGCACACGCACACGCACACGCACACGCACACGCACACGCACACGCACACGCACACGCACACGCACACGCACACGCACACGACACACGCACACGCACACGCACACGCACACGCACGCACAGCACACGCACACACGCACACGCACACGCACACGCACACGCACACGCACACGCACACGCACACGCACACGCACACGCACACGCACACGCACACGCACACGCACACGCACACGCACACGCACACGCACACGCACACGCACACGCACACGCACACGCACACGCACACGCACACGCACACGCACACGCACACGCACACGCACACGCACACGCACACGCACACAGACAGACAGACAGACAGACAGACAGTGTATGTATGTATGTATGTATGTATGTATGTATGTATGTATGTATGTATGTATGTATGTATGTATGTATGTATGTATGTATGTATGTATGTATGTATGTATGTATGTATGTATGTATAGTTCGTAGACTGTGTTACATACGTTCTTTCGATTTCACTTTCGTCGGCGACCATCATAAATACGGGGATTCCTTTTCCAAAGGCTCTTTTGTTGTTCCTCCTGGCGTCTTCACCGCCTCCCAGCTGCACTTGCTTCATCGGAAAATGGTCGTCTGTCAAAAGGATTAGTTAGCCCGTACAATGTCATTTGTTTTATTATATTTCATCTATATATATATATATATATATATATATATATATATATATATATATATATATATATATATATATTGATGAAACAAATAAAATTATATTTTATTTCGCAACAACAACATTACATTCTACTTACGCAAACAAAAAGAAAAATATTGTTACATGGTGGTCACATGGCACATTTTGTGCCGTCTTCTTGTGAAACTGTGTGAAAATCCGAACAGTTTGTCTTTTTAAATGAAAACAATTAGTTGTACTCTACACATCTGACATTTAGGCAGTGTACTTGGTTAAGATAGTTAAATAGATATTGTTTAGATAGTACATATTTGAACTTATGTCTGGGTTTGATATTTTGAATGTCATAATCAAAGTTATCCCATAGTTCTATAAAATAATGTATAGGTAACTTAGAAGAAAAGTGAGTTCTGGGCTTTTCTGTACGTAGTAGGTTATGCTGTCTCGTAATTCTGGTGTTAGTGGCTAAATTCTTGTTTTGTATATACTGTTCGAAGGACAGGGTCTCCTTTAAGGGGTACAATGAACAAGGTGTGATTCAAATATATCATGACATTGACTTTTAATTCGCTGAGATATTTCAGTCTTGCTGAATATGAAATGGGGATGTAAGCCTTTACAACGGTATCTTTTCCTAAGGGCCCCAGCATCCCGTACTCCGATACAGTGCTTGCTGTCCTTACCGTCGATGTCCGCGCAGGCGCACACGTATGATTGGAGTCTGTCCCGGAAGTCTCTCAGTTGGTCGTTATTTTCTGCGTCGACGAGGATGACATAATCCAACATGGGCTCCAGCGGATGTTTATCATTTGTCCACACTTCGCTGTCATATATGGCTCTTCTGGTGTGTGTGATCTGTCGTGTGAATTGCACTCAGTCATTAGCAGTCATAATTAGTGGCATTGCCTTTATGCAGACGATACACATGTGTGTGATTCTTTGTCTACTCCCAGTATTTATTACGCGTTGAATCAGCTAAGAACTAGTCTTGATTATAATTGTCATTGGATGACTGGAAATAAGTAAATGCCGATAAAAACTGGGTTTCTGGCACACAAAGGCAGCGTGAAATGTATGTACTTTGTTCTTGCATTATCCTTAGACAGACTGTTACATTTGTGCTTTAAACACGAAATCTCTTTGGTGAAACTCAACCACCGCCTAGATCAAGGCCGGTTAAGAAATGAGAAGGGTTTGTGCGTGAAGTTAATATATATATATATATATATATATATATATATATATATATATATATATATATATATATATATATATATATATATACCGTCGGCACGTAAACACATGGTACAGAAAGGAATACCAAAGAACGACATGTAATAATTGGTGCACGGAGAGCAACAATCCATGGCACTGATATCGTGAACGATGGTAGCAAACCCAAGTCTGAATCTCACCCATGGAGAGTTGAGTTCAACAATCCGAAAACAAGATCCAAGTTGGAATTATAACATTGACAGTGCGTGAAGAGCGAGTTAGACTGGGCAGATTCAGAGAAGAGAGTCCTAGTTTCAGGACACTGCACTGAAAGATCGCAATGCAGAAGTTGGAGAAGACAATAAAGGATGATAAAGACTAATGGGCACCCAGGAAGTTGGACACATCAATAACAACATCGGGTGACCCAATCTATGTGTTTGAAATAAACTCGTTCAGATGGAAATCTTTTCGAGGACAGAATCACTCACGAAACCTATAACCATCAATTCAGGTCCTCGTCTTGAGCGTCAACACGTGCTCATTGTGGCAATGCCATCATTGAAACTACGAATGATACGGAAAATGTTATACTTGGACATTAAATATTTTACAGACGCATGTTACCTGCAAATCCCATGTGTGTGTTTGATAAAGTACTTATCTGATTGATCGAACTTTTGCAAGTAATTACGTCAGGGAACATACCACCCTTTGTGATATCACAGCACTATGTTACAAGTATTTAAAACACAGTATTGCAAGTATTCATAATAATTGCTTAACACCTGCGGCCATCCCAGATCAACTCAAATCGTCGCCAAAAAGAACATACCGGAAGTTGACTGTGATCATAGTGAGCCGGGTCCAGGGTCTCTACGTCGGCGACAGACTGCCATCTCGATATGCCGATGGACGTGACGTACTCTTCGTTGGAGAGACCTGCATCTGGGAACTGGAATCTCCCGCTCTGGGTGCCTTCTTTGAAGACCAGGCAACCTATATGGAAGCGAAAGTTTCATAACCAAGTCACGTTCACGAGGTTGTGGTCTGTTTTTGGATTGCAATGATATTTCTAAGTGCGTATTCTGGCGGCATGTAGAGGTAACGTTTAGCATATAAAACGTTCCGTACTAATGCAACTAATACAGCATGGTTAACTTGCTAAATACAAATAAGTAAGTAAGTTTTATTTCACGCATATGTATATATTCCAGTGTCCACGATTGTAAACATAACGCAACTGATATAGAAATATATCATCACAAAACGTTACGAGTTAACAAACTGGGGAATGGGATATGTTAAATCCGCGCATATGTATTATTTAAAAAATCATATGTATAACAAAATGAATTGTAAACATTTATTTTGGTCATTTCATTTGAATAACGTCAGCGCTACGTCACAGCGACAAATTGTGTTACCATAGATGAACACCAAGCACAGAATGAACCAAACGCATTTAACAAACATTGACATTCGCTGTATTGGCAAACGTTGCCGCGGCTTTATTAATCTGGCTGTTATAGTCTACCTTTGTGGTTGTGTGCTTTGCGGAAGGCATTTACGAACGCAGGGCCCTCGCTTCTTTCATCCAGATAGAACGTGTCTTCCCGCATCAGGAAAGCTACTGGTTGGCCAATTCTTTGCTTGGATACTTTCCAGTAATTTCTCAGCAATGTCCAAATGTTACCGATATGCGCTTTGTGGTGAACTCTGACGTACTGAAATATCAATCAATCAATCAAGCCACCAAGTCACAATTGTTTCTTAGTTTAATTTAGTTTAAAGTTGATACAATTATGTGCGCGCGCGCGCGCGCGCGTGCGTGTGTGTGTGTGTGTGTGTGTGTGTGTGTGTGTGTTGTGTATGTGTGCGTGCGTGCGTGTGTGTGTGTGTGTGTGTTGTTGTGTGTGCGTGTGTGTGTGCGTGCGTGCGTGCGTGCGTGCGTGCATGTAGGTGCAAGAGTAGACGTAGAGCCTTTATTTCAGCGTTAGTTTCACGGTATCAAGCTTCCTGAAAAGCAGTGCAGATGGCGGTTTCCTGGGGCATTCGTCGTTTCCGGTTGCGAAGATTTGATTAAAACTAGGCCCCTCGAAGAATGTGTTTAAGATTTTTAAAAAGTCTGGCATTAAAACATTATGATAGATACGTAATTAGATGCTTGTTACGTAATTATATGTTAGCTATATTAAAAACGTACATGTTTTGGTATCTTCGAAATACGGTCTTTGAAAGCGATTTCTCCGAAACAAGTTGCCCGTCTGAAACAATAAAACAAAACTTGTATTAATTTCTTACATAATCCCAAATTAAACTTTGTATGCCTAATTACCACCAAACATGTATCGTACAAACATCGATGATATAAATAGAAGAGAGAAATTATTGCAGTTATCACCAAGTGTCTTCTTTTTAAATTAATTTAGCACTACAAACCTGGAACACCTGTTTTATTTAAGATCGTAAAGATTGTGCCAGGATTTGAACTAGATACATGAAGAAATATCGTATACGGCAGTGCTCGGCGTCCGTGCTAGTACAGAAATGGTTACGTGATGGATAAATCAAATGAGCGTGTGCGTTGTTAGAGACGAAGAGAGTTGTATCAAATATATTTCAATCTTGTGTGTAGTCTTAGATGAAAGATGCTTACCGTCTCCTTCCGTCTTCATTATCATGCATGATGTGGCTGCGAATGAATTTGTCAGTTTCGCCGGACTAAATCAAACACATCAAAATTATTAAGTATATATATATTATATATATATATTATTATTATTACTGTACGTGTACGTGTACGTGTACGTGTACGTGTACGTGTACGTGTACGTGTACGTGTACGTGTACGTGTACGTGTACGTGTACGTGTACGTGTACGTGTACGTGTGTGTACGTGTACGTGTACGTGTACGTGTACGTGTACGTGTACGTGTACTCGTGTACGTGTACGTGTACGTGTACTGTGTGTACGTGTACGTGTACGTGTACGTGTACGTGTACGTGTACGTGTACGTGTACGTGTACGTGTACGTGTACGTGTACGTGTACGTGTACGTGTACGTGTACGTGTACGTGTACGTGTACGTGTACGTGTACGTGTACGTGTACGTGTACGTGTACGTGTACGTGTACGTGTACGTGTACGTGTACGTGTACGTGTACGTGTACGTGTACGTGTACGTGTACGTGTGTACGTGTGTACGTGTGTACGTGTGTACGTGTGTACGTGTGTACGTGTGTACGTGTGTACGTGTGTACGTGTGTACGTGTGTACGTGTGTACGTGTGTACGTGTGTACGTGTGTGCGTGCGTGCGTGCGTGCGTGCGTGCGTGCGTGCGTGTGCGTGCGTGCGTGCGTGCGTGCGTGCGCGTGCGTGCGTGCGTGTGAGGGGGCCCTCAAGGTTCTGTACTCGGTCCCCAGTTGTTCTCTATTTATGCGGCACCATTGTCGAAAATCATTCGAAACAACAACTTGATGTCACATTTTAAAGCTGACGACACGCAAATTTACATCACAGTGAAACCCCGTCAGGAGGACATTGACGCGGCTGTTGAGTGCATTGAACGGTGTGTAACAGAAATCAGGACACGGATGAAAACAAACTCCTTGAAGTTGAACGACCCAAAAACAGAAGTAATACTATTCGGTTGAGCTCAACAGCTAAAGAAAATCAGGCTGCAAGCGCTGCGTGTTGATGTCTGTTTGGTGATGATGATCCACAGTGTCCGTAATCTTGGTGTCCAGGTTGATGCTAAGATGACGATGGACTCCCATGTAACTGCTGTGTGCAAGTCAGCAATGTTCCACCTCCGCAACACCTCGGGGATCAGACGGTATCTGACAGCAGCAGCGACAGAGCAAGTCATACATGCATTTGTCACAAATAGACTAGATGTTGTCAATGCACTGCTCCGTCACGTGCCTCTGGAGCAAATACAACGGCTTCAGAAAGTTCAGAACTGGGCAATCCTCTAGATTGACGGGCCATGAAACATAGCCATGCCACACCACTGTTGGTGAAGTTGCACTGGCTGCCGACAGCAGTGGGAGTGGAGTTCAAGATCCTGCTACTCACTCATGGAGCACTGACTGGTCATGCACCTGGATACATTGAACAATGTGTAAGTCGACGCCAGCCGGCTAGGTCGCTGCGCTCCAGCGAACACTGTTTATTGTGTGTGCCACGCATAATGACTGTGGTGACAGAGCTTTCAGCGTGACAGCCCCAAGTCTATGGAATGCGCCACCGCAGCCTCGGACATTAACTGCTGCATTAAAGGAAAAACTACAGACTTACCTATTTTCAAGAACTTTTTTACAGCGCTGCGAGCAATGAATGTTGGAACAGCGCTATATAAATGTCACGATTACGATTATGATTATGAGTATGTGTGTGTGTGTGTGTGTGTGTGTGTGTGTGTGTGTGTGTGTGTGTGTGTGTGTGTGTGTGTGTGTGTGTGTGTGTGTGTGTGTGTGTGTGTGTGTGTGTGTGTGTGTTGTGTGTGTGTGTGTGTGCTTGCGTGCGTGCGTGCGTGCGTGCGTGCTTGCGTGTATGTGTATGGACCGGACACAGGTACTTGTGATATATCAACGTATAGGTCTACACTATGCTGTTGTTTCAGCAGACACGTTTAAAACAGGTCATCTGTTTTAAACATGTATATCGTCAGTGCTCATTCTGCATAGGTAACTAATAAAAAGTAATACTTCTTAATACTGGTCATTCGATGCCTGAACGTAATAATTATTGAAAAACGCAGTGGCTGATCTGTCAAGAGAAATTTGTGCAGCGCACACCCTAAACGTCTTGATGACTTTGCCGCC
>JAODUO010001545.1:10000-15000 GCA_025642075.2 Ridgeia piscesae
GCAAACAAGCAAGACTGGTATAACCAGACTATCCGAAACAGTCCAATGAACAAACCATATTTATCGCCAGTTTTCACCAGTTTGACGAGAAAGTTGTTTTCTAGGGCATCTTTCATCTTCATGACGCATTGCTCGTCTTTCGATACAAAACTTATAAACACCGTTCCTGCAAAATAGTCGTTTCAATTATAGTTTCTACATGACATATTGAAAATACATGCATGGGTAATTAATCTCGCTTAGGGTTTATAGCTAGCGTAATATTGTAATATAATTGGGATTACTCTGCATTGTGGCGCATTTAGACCAATATCAGATTACTATGAAAACAGCATAGAAACCAATAGAAAATTGATTAAATGGAAAATGCATCCCCAACATATTCTTAGCAAAAGCAGTAGAAAAGAAACAATTATGAAAGTCGTGGCTTACCAAGTTTCTGTGCTCGTGGGTGTGGATCTGGAAAGAAATCTACATTTAATGTGTGCACTGTGTAACAACTGGATTTTGGACTACACAGACTACACAAGCACGCACGCATGCACGCACGAACGCACGAACGCACGCACGCACGCACGCACGCACGCACTCACACACATCACACAATCTATGACCACTTTACTTTCATGTGCGACTGTGCACGCACGTGTTTGTGCAAACACTCACGCATGAACACACAATTAATTACAAACCTGCCCCCCAGCAAGAAAATGTATAGAATTATATAGAATATATACCGATGTAACATAAACTGGCTATTGATTTTATATATAATTCAATGGAATATTCAATAGAATGTGTATTAAACATGTTATAGAATTATATACAAAGATCTACAGAATAAAAAATATAATAATTGTGTCACACACTTTCCGCTAACTCATCTGCGATATTGGGAGTCAGTAGTCGACGGAGCCAGCTAGAAAATGTTCGTGTCAGTCTTACTCACTTGCGTTCATGTCGGAAGGATGGTCGATAGAACCAGTTAGAACGAGCAGGGCGTTCCTTGCCGCAACCATCAGAGATACGTCCTCGCTTGAATAACACCGCCACAGGGCTGCAAAACAACGATACTGTGCAATATTACGCATACAGTGTATTCCGATAAAACCGTTGTAACCCATAATTTGAAGAAAGAAAAATTTGACACGATGCAAAACTGTGTTTAGCAATTCGACGCTTTCACGCATAATGAAGTGTGACTTCATACTAGTTGTATGTGTTCCTTATTTATCAATACAATAAACATAGTTACTAATATAATTATGCATACCATCCTCCACGTTACTTGAAGGAGTTGTCGGAGTATTTTATTTTACTTTTTTAAAGCAAGTTCCAGGAACTACTTTTTAAAGAGGGGCAATATTTGTATCATTATTATAACGATCATTCGGCGTTTCAGAAATGGATAATGTTGGTGTGTTCGCCGTCGCCTGGTCTCTCTATGTGGTGTTAACGAAGGCCATAAGTGTATTTCATTAGGCGGCTTTCGTAACAAAAGTATATCAGTATTTGCAAATAGCCCAGGCGACGAATGGAAACAAGCAAAGTTTATATTGCACATCCGCGTTGCTTATAATTGTTTGAACTGGCGATGCTTTGAGAATATGTCTTGTTGAAGACAAACTGACTTTTCCATTACATAACTCTTCTCTGATCAAGCTATATTTAACAACTGCCTGATCTTTGACATAAACTGTTTCAATGCTTATTTAAAGGGAAATTAACTCACCGTTCACGCATCCACGTTCCTTTCTTGTCCTTTCATAACATGTCCACGAGAAAATAGCAATGCCATTTGCTGCCAACTCGTCCAGCCTCGTCTGCTCATTCAGTGCACCTATGTTGAGTATTTCCGTGTATAAAACTAACGCTCCTCGTCTGACTGCATCAACGGCAGCATTGTCGTCTTCCTCGGCAACTTTGTTTAACCTCTCGGCAATACCCTTTAACTCATTCACGATAGCGAGTTTATCCAGATTGCCTTCGAGGTTTTCATCTGGCAAATTTGCTAACCTTCGCATGTCCTTTAGACATTTCTTATACCGCAGTAGTGTGAATTTTCTTACAGTGGCCTGGTCTTCTGATGCGTCCGGTTCTTCGCCAATCTCTTGTCCGTCGGCCAGCATTCCTTCGTTGGGATTGTTCGCGTCATTCTCGTGGTCGAATTGGTTTGGTACCTGAATGGGTTCATTTGCATTCATGTCTATGTCGATGTCTCTCATAATGCCGCAGCGAATTCTGAAATAAAACCAATCAAAACGTGCAGGGTATTGGCGTTCAAGTGCATAACTAAATCACCTGGAGGTGAGCAGATAACAGCATAAACTACAATTCAAGTAGATTGTTGCCAATTAGTGCAGCCGATATGTGACAAAATATGGTCGAATTGTGCGTTTTATGATACAAGCATGAACTTTGGCACACGCATAGAGTACACAATTACACAAATATTTGGATATAGGGCCATCTCAGATTTTGCCCTGGAAGGGGTTGGCTGCCATTTTAAAGATGGCCGCCAAAAACCAATTTCCTCTATCTAAAGACTTTTGCAACGTAGACTAGATGTTTTGGAACCAAAACATACAACTTCTGGGTCAGTGATTTCAAATATGTTACATTTGACCTTCTACGACATTCTAATCCGCCATTTGTAAAGATGGCGGCCGCCAACACTAATGTTCCCATATCTCACGAACTACGTTACTTGGAGCGGTAATGTTGTTGTCACAGGAAACGTATGTGGACAGCCGATGTGAATGAATTGAATATTTTTGCATTTGACCTTCATCGACCTTCGTACCAACATTTTATAAAATGACGGCCGTTGGAACGACAACGTCTCGCCTTAAATTGTCGCCTATTAGTTTCAATAATTATGCACATATTAATATTATGTTTTTTCGATCGGTAGGCGGTTTAGCAGCTGATCATGTGGTTGCGAGGATGTCACATGACCAAAAAGAAAGGAAATCGCCCTTCGTTTTTGAATATGTGTTATGTTAGATGATATAAATGCGGAATGTACAAATCATAGAACATGTAGGTATCTTTTTAATGTAATGCAGGTAATCCGTAGAGTTATGACATCCTTCTACACCCTATTTTCACAAGAAGAGCGTAATTGCCATAATATCTGAATGGCTAAGGTATATAAAATGGTCGATCAGCCTGGAACATCCAATGTACTATGTCTGACGACAAACTGGAACAAATGCGTTCTGTGTCAGGAGGACACATCGGAGGTGCTTCGCTGACCTGCTTCTTCAAAACGTGACGCAGAGGGGGTTGGTTACAAGACTATCGCTGACAATATTAAGGGTTTCGACAAGGTTAGTTGTTTACCTAAGACAATCAATCTATCAAGGTTAGATGATGGTGTTGGCATTGAGACAACCTTCCGACAGCACCAAGCCAAATGCCATGACTCTTGTCGATTACAATTCAACAAGACAAAACTTGAGCGAGCAGAGAAGAGGAAATCTCGCATTGAGGACAATACAGCTGCTTCCAATAAGTTCACCCGTCAGTCTATAGAAGAAGCACCTCCTTCCACCAAAACGTGTTTCTTCTGCGGCATGCCTCCAGTTAGAGAGACTTTACGCAATGCATCAAGAAAACAACACACGTGTTCTCTGGTATTGCGATTGACCATGCTCATGAACAGAATAATGCCTCTGTGAAGGGTGATAGTGGGGGTATGAGTCTGACTGAGAACCCTGCAGCACTGCGGCGTTGGATGGTGACTGGCCCTGAAATGGCACGTCTGATTGGAGAATTTGAGGTTTCAACCATGAAGAAAAAGAAAACAGATTTCCGGCATCACGAGCAGACGAAACATGCACAGATGACATTCGGACGAGATATTACGTCATTAACTGCTGTAATAGAAGAGATGGGAAATCCATTCGCTGAGAACAGCAATGATTTGCATGTACTGGATAGCAGAGACCTTGCAGATCCAGCTGTGATTGACACGTTGCATCAGATCAAATCTCTCGGACAAGAGCAGTATGACACCTACATCAACGAGCGCCTTGTCAACCAAACAAAGCCCATTACAGATGCAATCAAGAGAAATAACCTACTACTGTTCAGCCGGCCACCAGTGCGAGAGAAATCAAGAGCACAACTACAGCGGTCATCACTCAATAATGGCTGTTCTCTGTTCTCCAGGTTGTACATAGCGTCGCAAATACGGAGTGGTGATCTCGATCAGTTCTTTCAACATTAAAATCAAGCGTATCCACCTGCTTTATCACAAATGGGGAAACTGCGGACAGGAACAAAGTCTGATCTGGTCGGCTGCTTGGGAGATCTCGTTCATACACAAGACCTTTCCCCCACTCCTGTCGTACAAGTCATCCTGCTTGATGGGGCTGCAATCGTTAACACGCTTTGACCGGGTTTTGCAAAGACATTTTCCGATTACGCGACCCAAGTGTTCCTGCCGTACATCATATCTCAATCAGTCCCGAGACGTGTCAGGCCTTGCTCCATACTCCCATGAAGAAGTGGACACACGAATCCTACTCCACATGGATGATGCTGTGAAACAAGGGTATAACAAGGTATCCATTCAAACAGTTGACACGGACGTGGTTGTTCTTGCAGTGGCATCAGCTCAGCGCCTCAACGTCACCGAACTGTGGATTGCCTTTGGTGCTGGAAACAACTTTCGATATTTACCGGCCAACGAGATGGCCGACGCACTGGGTCCTGATTGTTGTGTTGCTTAGCCAATGTTTCATGCCTTCACTGGTTGTGACACGGTGTCATGTTTTGGAGGCAGGGGCAAACGCACTACATGGGGCATGTGGAATGCCTATGACGAAATCACACCAGCTTTCTGTGCCTTGGCTGCTACCCCGGTGACCGTAGAAAATTGGCTGAGTCCACTGGAACGATTTGTAGTCCATCTGTACGACCGTACTAGCAGCCAGGAATTTCTCAATGGAGCGAGGAAGCAGCTGTTCACACAGAAAGGTAGAGCTATTGAC
>JAODUO010001545.1:20000-90858 GCA_025642075.2 Ridgeia piscesae
GCATGCAGTCTCAACCGGAACGGTCTTCAACACGAGCCAAATTGTCTGCGCATATCAGGACGCGGCACGGTGAAGAATGCAGACGTGCGTGGTAACGAGGCCCGGAGTACGCCTCTTTGCATTTCCTGAATACAATTACTGAACCGAGGCATTCTATAAGCGGTGGCATTTAACCTCTCCGTGAACCGAAATGTTAGCAGTACATGTGACGTGGCGTGACATGGTTAGAATCCCGCTGCTGTGGTTTTGCGCCATTTTCTGTAACGTTTGCCGATGTGGAGGCGTCAACCGACTCAACTCAGGACAACATAATGTTATAGTATTGGTTCGGGACGGCCGGTTGCAATATAAAATACAGTGTAAGCAAACAGCGGTTCTCTTGTTTGAGTAATGGACTGGCTATTTATTTAGCGAGCTGCTCGAGAAATAACCTGAACCTTGAGTAATTACACAAACACAAGTTATTATATAACGACCTCCATCACGGCAGTGTCACCATTGTATTTCAGACGCCATTGTAAAATTTTAACCACACGATAGGCCCTTATCGTGTACGCATATTAACCCGTGTGCGGCTTATCGAAAACGTGTTGAAAACATTCAAAGAAACACTATAGACTGTTACGGCACACTTGTTCGTCGATGTGTTCACTTTCTTATTTACACCGTCTTGTGCTGCGACTGTTCGTCATTATTAGCGTTAGCACCTTCGGCTGATTACAAATTCATAAGATGGCTTAACATTATTCCCAGGGCACATTGTGTCGAGTGTCAACGTAGAAAGTGACGCCGCTGACAATGTCGTCACTTTATATTGACCTCCGGGAGCAAAGGACGTCTACACACTTGCAACACAAGTATTTGTTTCAAATAAAAGCCAACAAAACCACAAACAACGGTTACGTAGGCCTATTTATCATACAACAGAAAACTCCTAAGTGGTTGGCTGGCGTAAATGCAATGCACACAGAGGTCGAGGCGCTAAGTAACTGTGATTCTAGAAAGTCACACCGCTCTGTCACAGAAAGCAAATAACCTGTGGTAGACAAAAGATAGGAATGCAACGATTACTGCATGCCCAAAGATCTACGTACTATCAAATTTACATATACGTGTTTATTTTGGCAGCATGGTAGCCAGTCACTTGGCGGACCAGATCCATTAACTGTTTGCAAACAGTACTTAAAGGGAAGGAGTCAGCTCTTCTGCCTAGTATTGGCCGAGCAATAATTTGTAACGGGGCGTCTGCTGTGGAAACGTGGGAAAGTTAGACATCAAAGGGTATTGAGGTTAACTCTGCTCGCCTCGGCATTATTGCCAATCAATTTTTGTCACTGGCTGGTTTGTTTACTATTTGAACGTGTTGCACGCGGAATCTTTCAATTTGCGAACATTGTTACGCGCTTAATAAAGTAAACTAAACACAAATTGGCAGACAGTAAACCTTCAACGTGCATGTTGTAGTCATGAGAACGTAATATTAAATGAAAAACGAAAACCTAGGAGCTCTCAACGCGGTCTGCAATACGTTAATTGATGTATACAAATAGCATGCGCACTATCTTCTATTTTCTACGGTTGTATAGTCCATGGTGCAGGCCAATAAAAAATTAATTACAATGCAGAAAACGTGTATTTAGAAACATTAAAGCACATATTGACCGTTGGATCCTTAGAAAAATCGGATTACACGCACAGAAAATCGGGAGATAATTTTGGTTCAACGACTATTATATTTTGTCCTATTCCACCAGTTGTCGGTACGTTTGTTTTATTCATGCTACTCCGCCCAATTTCAATGGTCGTCTGCCAGACGCATGCGCATATAAACGTACGTACGTCACACTGCGTCACATTACCCAGGAGACGTGTGACTGGTTGATCTGCACCCAGCTCATATCCTGCGACATCACGAGCTGACCGTCTAATGGACGGTGGTCGTCGATGGACTTTGATGAGTCATGTTGAGTATCAGTGGAAAACGATGCGATAAATGCGACACATTTAATAATACTTCACATCATTTTACTTCAATGTCTTCATGCTTTTGCACTGTCATCATTTTCACAACATACAAACAGAATGAACACAATCAGGCATTCAAAAGACATAATAACATGTCTACACAAATACGCAATATTTAAGTGTTACTATGTAATCCAATGTTTATGGCTTCATGTGTACAATGTTCAGAGAAACAAACTTTTGCTAAATGTTTGGGGTTTATCTACCATCGTGTATAAATACACGTATTCCAGTGACACGCATTTCAGTTACACGCCGCACTAGATGACTACAATGAACCAGATTAGTGTTATGCTTGGTTGTGTGCAGTCTGTTATTTTGGAATGCCAGCAGCAACACTAAACGTGCGTCACAAGAGAAACAGTTTGCTCCGACACACAAGTAATACATCCACTTCCACCAATCAATCATCCTCAAGCATTTGATCCCGTTATCTCATGCACTGTTATTTGTTAAGTGAGTCTCAACTAGCCCGAGAATCTACATTAGTGACACAGATTTATATGAAACTTAGCCATTTCCAGAATGTCCAATGTACCTCACATGAAATGTCACACAGGCAGAACGAAGTGGTGATGGCAGATAATAAAAAACAAATCAATGAGGCAACTTTGTCATCAATAAAATGAATAGGTGTGTCTAATGAACAGGTGTGTCTAATGAACAGGTGTGTGTAATGAGTCAATTCAAATAACCACTCATTTTTGCTCAAACAAACGAATAGATGTATATCTTATAATTGATTTCAACTGAAATATATTTTGGTGTTCTAAAATTGCACTTACCTTTACCACTTGCATGTCAATTACATCGGTTTAGTGGTTTATGTCCTCTTGGCTCTGTTTTACTTGCCAAAGAACTGACCACATGCACAATTAATTATTTAGTTTATTTATGGAATCTGACAAGTGTTTTTAAGCACCAACAAAACAACATACAAATCATGTGAAAACTAATAACAAGGTTGTTTTTTATCTCAGTCTTACAGTAGGCTGTCATGACAAGACAAACTCTATTACGAGAACAATTTGAACAGCCAGCATTAAGAATAACCAGCATGAATTAAAGAATTAAATGAAAAGTTCCAACAGCCAAGAAGAAATCCGCAGTATCAAGAAGAACTGTGCAGGTGAACTGTAAAATTAAGACAAGAACGGCTTCTGTAACCCTTATTTATTGTGACACCAATAAAGCTGCAAAGATGTTTGTACGTTTTGTGTACCTAACTGAATACTCCCCACATTTTTCCTGACACAACAGTCACGCACACACGCATGCACACACACACACAGACATGCACAGGATGCATGCTCAGGTGCTTTCACGCACACACTCTCACGCTATCCACCCATCTCAACATGGTATATCGGCACAAACTGTCACTGCAGTCAATTGAGTAATGAAGATGGGTCACTCAAAAAAGCGAACTGTGCAAACAAAGATCATTTTCACCCTGCCAGGCTGCCAGAAAGTGTAGTACGATGTATCTCAGCTAACAGTAGCGTCCATATCATGGTGTTACATTGCAGCTCACTGGAGTCTTAGAAATGCCGCTGTGCTTGTAGCCGAAGACATATCAGCATCGCGTAACCATGGTACCAGTTGCAGAAAGTCACGTGTCCACAATCTACTTGAAGTAACGTTAGTAGTGCAGTCCTTGTGTGCTGGAAAGTGGACTTTGCGTTCTGTGCATGCTCATCATTTGATGACACTTTCTTACATCGTTTCATCCCAAAGTGTATAACTGTAGCATTGTTTTGCCAATGTGACAGTTACGTATATGTTGTGTGTTTTCAAACAGACTTTCAATTCACAGCTGGCCACTATGAGGCCTACATCTAAAGCAATCATTCGTCACTAAGACTATTTCCATTGGGAACAATCTCTCTGGCATATTTCATTAATCCACGGCATATCATGATGTTTTCAATGAAACGGATACTACCTCTATCTTGCGTACATTCCCACCACAGATACCTCGTTCAGTGGTGGCACGCACAGTCTGTGTGCACACGTCTTAAAGCAGCCAATCCATTCTGTGAATGTGCTGAACTGGGTTTATTGTCTGTGGACACCCGAGAATTGTTGCATGAAATATTACTCATGACAAATGAAACGTAATGTCCTTGTGTTTGTGAACGGAGCGTCTACTGCGGCCTGTGGTCAAGCAGTGGCTGTGTCCCGTGCCTGGTCCTGCTGTGCCTGAGCCTGAGCTGCTCGGTGTTCATAGTTTACAAGTCGCTGGCCAACTAGGTATCTGTGCGTGAGAGAAACATAACAGAGTGGATTACTTGGGCTGCAACTTAAGCTGCATTGTGTGGGATGATATAAACCTGAAGTTAATATACACCAAGAATCATAATCAAATTAAACAGTTAAAAAATAAAATTTAAGTACATGGACATTAGACCTAAAACGCATATATGGAATATCATAATTTAAATAATAAATTACACTAGGAGCCATAACTTTATCAAGATCAAGCACGTTTAAATTGTTAGGAATTAATCACAAGACATGTACATGTAATCAAATAAAACAGATAATAATAATAACAGATATTGGGCAACATTGAGCCTGGTGGACATGTCACTTTGGAGTTAATTTATATTCCAGCTGGATAACATAAGTTTAGCTGCCGTTGAGCACGGTGCAGTTGCCACAGTTTCTACTATTAGCACTAGCAGGCAAACTGCTCCACGAACACTATGTCTATTTTACTGCAACAAATCTACTTCTGCAGAGAGAGTGCAGTGGGCCTTACTTGTCGTTCTTGATGTGTTCGTAAAGTTTCTTGAACTGTGTCGCTTGGAAAACGCAGAAACCAATGATGGAGATGACAGCGAGAATGAGGGGATACACGCGCCGAAGGACAAGATTCTGCGTCTCAAAGTCAGCACCTACGACACAGCAGAGGGCGTTACTGACATCCTGTGTTCAAATACCAGAGCCAATACTCTTACACTGACGGACTCTGACGGTTCGTTTATTTAAAATGTAGCACTACTAAATCATGGGCTAATTTACACAAGTGCAACCGACCCACTCTTGCTAATCCAGACATGAACTCTGAACTCTGATGAAAGTCCTAACAGATGTGTTAAATGTTGTTCACTGATTCATCAGTGGTTTAAATCGTTCTCCAACAGTCAGGCAAATTGGACAGAGCCTCAATTCTCCAAACACAATTGTCAGCACAAACTGGCTGTGCTAATTACTCATGCCATTGTGTGCTATACACAGGCAATTAGTTATAGGGTAAGTAGGTGTTGCTGACAAATTGGGCAATCAGTTACATAAACAGGCCTCCAGGTCACCTTTTCACAATTATCCATTCAGACACACCAAGCCACTTCACTTGTACCATCTCAAACCAATCAATTTCCCAAACTGATTCACGCCTCTGTCTTGGCATTACAATAGATTCAAAACAAACACATGTCCAAGCCACAGCAACACAACCTACAACAGTGGCACATTTACACAGGACACCTACCAAAGGCTGGAACAATACTCTTTGCAAAGATGTAGGGGAGGGAGAGAGCAATGCCGAGGCAGCCTATGACAGGAGCACAGAGCTGTCTCAGGATGAACGTCAGGTCCATGTTGCGCAGCCCCGCGTTGTACATCTACAGGCAAACATGAGGACCGCAAATCATAAGAGAACTGGGAAGTGTTGAAGAGATCACCACGAAGAACAGGAAGCATTGGAGATGATTGCCACAAACATATATACCATTAGTGAATATATTGTTAAATTATACTACAATATATACCATTACTATAGATAAAACAGGTATATTTCAGTAACAATTACGTCTTGGTTTAATTATAGAAATAAAAATTGTGAATACAGTTAAAGTGTAATACCATTTCATAGGTACAGAATGACATGATAGATACACATTGACGTGATAAATACATAATGATGTGATAGATAGTTATTATATACAGAATGGTGTCATAGATATAGAATGGTGTTATTACCTGTTCTATGACCCTGCGTAGCCACCATCTTGGCCCCATCATTGTCACTGCACAGATGATCTTTGCATGAAGCACGCCCAGGGCCCAGTCCTAGATAGACACAGGTATACATTATTTGCTCTATATATTGTGTGTGTGTGTGTGTGTGTGTGTGTGTGTGTGTGTGTGTGTGTGTGTGTGTGTGTGTGTGTGTGTGTGTGTGTGTGTGTGTGTGTGTGTGTGTGTGTGTGTGTGTGTGTGTGTGTGTGTGTGTGTGTGTGTGTGTGTGTGTGTGTGTGTGTGTGTGTGTGTGTGTGTGTGTGTGTGTGTGTGTGTGTGTGTGTGTGTGTGTGTGTGTATGCGCCAATTGTCACATACACCCTCCTATGCAAAGCAACAATGCGAGACCAATTTAGATTGAAATAGGTCAATTTAATTACATTTAGTTTTATTTATTTACACCTGATATAAACAACACCACAGGTACATCAGTACATTGTCACAGCAAGCATGCTCTCTCTCCGTGCTGAGATGAAGAAAACCTGTTGCCTCGTGACTTTTAAAAGACTATTGAAAACCCACCTATTCCGGGCTGTGTATGAAGTGTAGTCACCTGTCAGTTTATTTAATTTGTATTTTATTTTTACCTATTTATTATCTTGTACATGTTTTACATTAATTTTACATAATGTTATACCCATTATTTTATTATCAATATACCATTTATTTTAATAATTATCTTTAGCTAACTTATTTATTTTATTATTTATTGTACTCTTTATAAATATTTTATTTACCTTAACAAACTTAATATTATAATTCTACGACATATGTATACATACTCATGTACAGCGCCTCCGAATGGATATTTCTATATTTATGGCGCTTTATAAATGTTCTTCTTCTTCTTCTTATTATTATTATTATTATGCCGGCCCCAACGGTATTGGTAACCCCCTCCCTACTCCACCATCACCCACTCTTACTACTCTCCTCAGTCATTTACTAGAACTAGAGGGTGATACATGACATA
Source organism: Ridgeia piscesae (assembly GCA_025642075.2). NCBI lineage: Eukaryota > Metazoa > Annelida > Polychaeta > Sabellida > Siboglinidae > Ridgeia > Ridgeia piscesae. Next base: position 27,025 of record JAODUO010001545.1, read on the forward strand.
CCTGCCAGGGGTAGAACTAGAGGGTGGTACATGACATACCTGCCAGGGGTAGAACTAGAGGGTGGTACATGACATACCTGCCAGGGGTAGAACTAGAGGGTGGTACATGACATACCTGCCAGGGGTAGAACTAGAGGGTGATACATGACATACCTGCCAGGGGTAGAACTAGAGGGTGGTACATGACATACCTGCCAGGGGTAGAACTAGAGGGTGGTACATGACATACCTGCCAGGGGTAGAACTAGAGGGTGGTACATGACATACCTGCCAGGGGTAGAACTAGAGGGTGATACATGACATACCCACCAGGGGTGGAACTAGAGGGTGATACATGACATACCTGCCAGGGGTAGAACTAGAGGGTGGTACATGACATACCTGCCAGGGGTAGAACTAGAGGGTGATACATGACATACCCACCAGTGGTAGAACTAGAGGGTGATACATGACATACCTGCCAGGGGTAGAACTAGAGGGTGGTACATGACATACCTGCCAGGGGTAGAACTAGAGGGTGATACATGACATACCCACCAGTGGTAGAACTAGAGGGTGATACATGACATACCTGCCAGGGGTAGAACTAGAGGGTGATACATGACATACCTGCCAGGGGTAGAACTAGAGGGTGATACATGACATACCCACCAGGGGTAGAACTAGAGGGTGATACATGACATACCCACCAGGGGTAGAACTAGAGGGTGATACATGACATACCCACCAGGGGTAGAACTAGAGGGTGATACATGACATACCCACCAGGGGTAGAACTAGAGGGTGATACATGACATACCTGCCAGGGGTAGAAGACGGGGGTTTGGTCTAGAGGCACCCTCAGTGGGGCGACTATGACGACCTCAAAGAGCAGCCCCAGCAGTAGGGGCACCAGCCCAATGAGTACAGCTGCAATGACCAGCGACTTTGCCGCCTGCCAACAAATCAACAAAACAAAACTGATTGCAGACGGCATCAGAGACTGGGGTGTGAATTAGCAACAAACACAACATTTTCCAGACAAATAAACACAAGCATCCTCTGGTGGCTACATTAGCAATCATCTGTCAACAGTTTGCCAGCAGATCTGTCATGTACAGACGGTGTGCTGTGTCTGATGCAACTCTAAAAAAATATCTGACAAATGGTAATGCCAGCAAACATTGCGACGTGTCGGTTTTGGGGTTATGGCCACACATGGTGGTACCATATTGTGACCTGCCACAGTATGATAATTATATAATATTTTTATAAAGCACAATTTCCAATCAAACACTCAGTGTTATACAACACTAAAACCTAAACATTAGCCAGGTTATGTTATATAGGCTTAACATTTGCTTCACTTTTAGCAACAACAAATATTAACGACATGTCAGCAAATAAGATATTATTTAGAACTTATGCTTATGTTGAATAAAAAACTGGCACAAAAGTCCATTTCACAATTCTGTAACTTGATGCACAATTTCTGTGGCATGTGACAGAGTTATCATTGTTTTACACTAAACACTACTTTTCACATCAAGTTTCTTGATGCTTCAGTTTGATCGAAGTCGATAAATCAACAAAACTAGAACGACACAAGATGTACCAAAATATATCTTAAATGTTGCTTATTTCAGCTGGACGGTAGACATTATAGAGATGTGCTTACAAGAATGGACCAGTCTCGGATGCGACTGAAGAGAGTGGACCAGCCTTGGGGCACCCAGTGGTAGAGGATGGTGCCAGCCCTTAGTGTCACCCAGCACGTGTACAGACCACACGCCGTCGTGTACAGCTCGTGAATCTTGGCCTCCCCCATCCACAGCGACATCAACGTACGCCCAATGAACACTGTAACACAAAGACGCAGACGTGTCAAGTCTCTACAGAAATCCGTAGGCCTTAGATGTCATCAAGTCGTGAGTTTTTGTTTTCACCAAGTTGTGGGTTATAGTTGTCATCAAGTGCGGGTTATAATCAAGTTCTGGGTTATAGTTGTTATTAATTTGTGTGTTGTAGTTGTTATAAAATTGTGGGTTATAGTTGTCATCAAGTTGTGAATTTTAGTTGTCATCAAGTTGTGTGTTGTAGTTGTCATCAAGTTGTGTGTTGTAGTTGTCATCAAGTTGTGTGTTGTAGTTGTCATCAAGTTGTGTGTTGTAGTTGTCATCAAGTTGTGTGTTGTAGTTGTCATCAAGTTGTGTGTTGTAGTTGTCATCAAGTTGTGTGTTGTAGTTGTCATCAAGTTGTGTGTTGTAGTTGTCATCAAGTTGTGTGTTGTAGTTGTCATCAAGTTTGTGTTGTAGTTGTCATCAAGTTGTGTGTTGTAGTTGTCATCAAGTTGTGTGTTGTTAGTTGTCATCAAGTTGTGTGTTGTAGTTGTCATCAAGTTGTGTGTTGTAGTTGTCATCAAGTTGTGTGTTGTAGTTGTCATCAAGTTGTTTTTGTAGTTGTCATCAAGTTGTGTGTTGTAGTTGTCATCAAGTTGTTTGTTGTAGTTGTCATCAAGTTGTGTGTTGTAGTTGTCATCAAGTTGTGTGTTGTAGTTGTCATCAAGTTGTTTGTTGTAGTTGTCATCAAGTTGTGTGTTGTAGTTGTCATCAAGTTGTTTGTTGTAGTTGTCATCAAGTTGTGTGTTGTAGTTGTCATCAAGTTGTGTGTTGTAGTTGTCATCAAGTTGTGTGTTGTTGTTGTCATCAAGTTGTGGGCTTCTAATTATCATCAAGATGTAGAGGGATTCGGGTAGTCGTCACACTGAGATGTGGTGATAAGTTGCGACAAGAGAAGACCACACCTGAGTTGGGAGCAGGGTGTGAAGTGAGGTGCGTACCTGGAACCACGAGGGAGACGAGGCTGGCGAGGAACAGTGTGTAACACATGAGGATACACAGCAGCTGTAGCTGAAGCAGAGAACACACCTGCTGTAACACATCGCCTCATCACTACACAGTGCGCTTAGTTCCAACATAATCACCAGTGCAGTTATAGTAGTGCAGCTACAAAGTCAACTGTACAGAATCAACTGTACAAAGACAACTGTATTATGATGGCACACAAACACCCAATGTAACTACACTCCTGTTTCCACTGAAGCTCCCACCTTAATGTACTTCCTCACAACCCATGTGACCAACAGATTCGGTGGTAGAAGGTTAGATGTTTGCCCGGCAGCTAGCCAGACACAACAACCAAAGTAAATCGTTTCAACCATTTAAACAAATACACGCACATCTTTTCAATAAATGGGCAACAATCATCCGAATTCATGGTGAGCTAAACTACCAGTAGTCGACAAAACAGCCTTAACATGACCTAGAACAATGTGACTAGTGGCTACCAACCCTGAAATAGAGGAACCGGGGCATCTTGTAGGGTTGGTATCCAGTGGGTCCGCCCCCCTGTAGCATTGCCTGGTGCGCCGCGCCCAGCCCGTTGTGTCTCAGCGGTGCCTCTGCTTGGGGACCAGCTGCGGGGGCCACATGTGGTGCTGCAGGGTTGTCTCCTCCGGCCTGGTTGCCCTCAGCCTGGGGTGGGGGGTTGTCTGCGGGGGCTGGGGCAGGCGGCTGTGGCACCCAGGGGGCTTCCACGGCCCCCGGACCCCCTGGCTCCACAACGTGTATCACTTTGTCATTCTGCAAAACGTATGTCAGACGGTATTCAAGCAACATTTATGACTAAACAACTAATAATTTCTACTCACATCAACATCTCAGCCACCATCGGCGGGCGGCCTTCTTCAGGAACTGAATTGTCACTGTTCGCTAGATCTGACGAGCAGTGACAATTCAGTTCCAAAAAAAGGCCGCCGATGGTGGCTGAAACGTTGATGTGAGTAGAAATTATTAGTTGTGTAGTCATAAACTTGATGAACATTTTCATGAAAATGAAAGTATGTCAGACAGTATTTATTACACGGCATGAGAGTTTGGCATGGATTGAAACAAACAATAGTTACAGCTATCTTATGTGTTACACAATACAGTAGAAGTAGTGGCTGTTGAGAAATAATTGCTTCAACCAACCACAAAGACCGTTCCATTCATGCAATACCTAATCAACATCCCCAACACATTTATAAACCGATAAGAATGATCTGACGAATCCATTAAATTTGATTTTATTTGAAAACATTTTATTTAACTCTAATCAGCGATATCGACATTGTGAATGACCTGACCAATCATCTGCGTCGACACAGACCCAGCGGTACAAACTGGCCAATCAGCTGCCTCAATACATAGATCAAACAGGTTGACTGACTTTACCAATCAGCTGCCTCGACACATAAACCTATCAAAATGAAGTAGCCAATCAGATGCAACCATACATAGACCAATCTGACTGACCTGACCAATTAGCTGCATCAACATGGGATGCACTTACCTGTCCAAGTGGGACATCTCCGAGCAGGTAGGAGCGGATACCTAGGAGCCACGCGACCCCGACACACCAGCCCCGCACAAGGCTCTTGAGCCACAGGCGGGTGTGACCTTGCTCCAGGAGCGCGGGGAGCACAACCTGGAGCAGGAGCAGCTCCAGGGAGAGCTCGCTCACCGGCGTATCACTGTAACATGAGGTTAGACACTGCAAGCTATGTGAAGTGGCTATTGACTTGCAAATGTTGCAAAATGGAGTATTATACCTTTTTTGGATTCCAGAAAAGGCACTAGTCATTTGCAAGTCCAAGGTTTGTTTTATAGAACGGATATCAACATTTCAAAGGCTGTCACTACATTGGGATGAAATTGTGGAGCTTTTTATTGGGTGAAATTGTGGGGCGTTTTATTGGGTGATTTTTTCAGAAAACGAGACAAGTTAGTCATTTGATTCTATGTTTGAACGATTAACTTATCACCATTTTTGGAGACTATATGTAGATAGATATCCACATAAAGTTGAAGTGACGGTTAGTATCCAGAGTTTTAAGGATGCTTAGAGTGAGGCACTGACCTGGACATCATGACATTGTAAGGTAGGAACTTCGGCAGTAGGTACTTGACAATGCGTATTGGGAACCAGAGCATCACCAGCACAGTGGTGCCAAAGATCACCTACAACACAACATACAAATGCTAGTCTGGTAGGCAGTGTAGCTAAAGCTGGTGAACATACTTCAAGATCATGATTCTGTTACGTCCCAATGTGAATTTACCTGTAGTATTCCACTGTCTTGTAAAACCTGATCCACCAGTGAGACATGTTAAACTTAAGAAATGCCCATGCTGGAGATATTTGTGTATACAAGTTGTTACAAAGACACTAATTAGACAGTTATCAATGTCCAAGCAACAATGCAAGATATAACTTAAATAACCCCATTTGTTTCCAAGTGGTTCTTCACCTGTTACTCAGGCTTGAGTGCAAATGCATCAGAGGGAGAAAATAAAACATGTAATATTAAGAGTAAATCTGGGAGTTCATTGCTACTAAAGTTTTGATAGAATAGTGTCACCATATTAAGTCATCAGATGGCCAGACAAAACAGAAGGTTTTGATTAGGACAACACATATGTCAGTATTCATTAAATTGTGTATGAGAGAGAGAGAGAGAGAGAGAGAGAGAGAGAGAGAGAGAGAGAGAGAGAGGGGAGAGAGAGAGAGGAGAGAGGGAGAGAGGAGAGAGGGAGAGAGAGAGAGGGAGAGAGAGGAGAGAGGGAGAGAGGGAGAGAGGGAGAGGGGAGAAGAGGAGAGAGAGGGGAGAGAGAGAGAGAGGGGAGAGAGAGAGAGGGGGAGAGAGAGAGAGAGAGAGAGAGAGAGCATGCAAACACAAACACAAACTTACCATAGATGCAAGGAACCTCCTCACATGTCTGTAGATGGGCAGATGGATCATCTGTGGGAACCACAATGAGGTAATAGTTTAAACAATAAACCCACTATACACACGGAACACAGCCACAGCCCACCTACACATGGTACTAGTGTGCACATGGCAAGTCTCTGCCAAGAGAACACATACAGTTTAACTAAATTTTACAATAAAAAAACAGACAACCTCTCTTTAGAGTTAAACATTTTATAACAGCTAAAAGTTGTTTATCTCGAGTCACTGAATTGATAGTAACTACACACCGTGACACTACAATGATGACGCACGGAAGTAAACGTTCACTTTCTTCGTATTTTCCACTTCCACTTTCCAATTCTATCAGTATTACTAGTATTAAGTGGCATACCTCCTGTATGGGGTTGAAGTCTGGGTCGTTGAGGTTGCGCAGGAACCAGAGCACACCAGGGCGCAGCACCTCCCGTAGGAGGAGGATGAAGGAGGCGAAGTAGAAGACGTACACCATGCCAACCAACCACCGGATGAAGATGAATGTGCCTGGCGCGAGGTTGAAGCTCTTGTGACGTTCCTTCAAAGTTGCATCAAACATACTCTGAAAGCAACAAGACAATCTCTCACTCTGGGCATGTTCGGAGCAGAAGTGAGAAAACAGGAACCTGCTGGCAGGTGACACAGCTAAATCAGCTGCATAGGTTATTTAGTATAAAGTTTGTGAAGTATTTGTAGAAGTGGTCACTGCAGTAGTAGTAAACATATGACGACGATCAGTGAGTTGCACAGGAGAGTATCATACTCTTGATACTTTCTGTGAAATTCACTAGGGTACAGATATTTATCTTGTCATTTGAGAGCCCAATACAGAGCTGGCAAATATACATTCGTCGACATAGCAGCAACAGTATGGAATGCTTTACTACTGTGACGTCCAAACCCACCTTGAAATCGTTCAAGGCCGCATTAAAAACTCACCTATTTATTATGCCAAGACATTTTTATTATAACTTATTCACAATTTTATCCGGTTAAAACTGAAAGAACATTTAAAGTACTTCATTTACCTTGATAATTGTTTTATTTATAATCACTGACGTTTACACAGCATTTTTATCTCATTTTTAATCACTTATTATATTTATTTATTTTTATTATTGTTATTTGTGAAATGTTTACTATTTCTATTGTAGTTTTATTGAATTCATACATGAAGCGCTACAATTATTATTATTTTTATCTTGGCACTAAGAATCTGAAGAAAACTTCCGTCTGCATATAAGAACTTACGAGGGAACAAATGTCAAGCCACCAGCCACAGATGAGAGGGAAGAGGCCGATCTCAACGACGACCAGTAGTGACACCTTCACAACCATGTAGCAGATACCCAGAATCCTCTTGGTCCTGCAAGCATAGCATCTCGTGTGAGACTATATGGCCAATGAGACCACCAGGTTTGAGACCAAGTCTAGGCAAATGAGTAGAAACATAAATGTGTCATTGTGAACGAGTGATGTAACCACAAATTACATTACAAACCCATAGTTGTTATATGCATATTCTAACCCCCCGGTAGTATGACTTTGCTCAGCAATAGTGGCCGAACTAGTTTGTAGTTCTATATTGGCAGTAGATTTGCATTCAAGCCACATGATAAAAACGCTGGAGCGATACTCATAGTAGTTTCAATAAACGTGGACTATGACTGCATTATATGTCATGATTTTGTTTATAGTTAAACCAGTTAAAATGATGTTATAATCTATTCTGTGGGGAAGCTATTACACTGACAATGTGAGCTTTATGGTGAGCAAAATGCTAATTTTCTCAAAAACCTGACATCCTGGTGAAATGGTGAATGTTCAAAAACAAAACCTTCCAGTTTGATCGTTACTCTTTTCAGCGGCTCACATAATGCAGCATTCAGTTCTTAGTTCTTACTCAAACCTACTGAGTCCAACACCAACCCAATATCCTGACAGCTGTCACTAACACAGGAAGATTTCACTCACATATCTTTATGACACAAATTTCTGTATCCACCACTGTCTCTAAGGATCAGCTTCTCACATCCGTGGACCCCCTCCACCCCCTCACCCCCTCACCCCATTCCTGCAGGGTATATCGCCCTGCACCTATTGCCCTGGTCTCATTATTCACTTCCCAGTAGTTTTTTCATGTACACATGTGTCTGTAACTGTGACAGAGATAAATAGATGGACTCTCGACTTGTCGTATACACAATTACACGTCTAGAGCGAAGACACAAACAAGGCATGTGTTGGTGTGTGGGCTATTCTAGTGCTCTGCCTTAGCTGTGACACAACCAGGGCTTTATGCAGGACCAATTTATTGCCAGTCACACATGTTTTGGTGGACACATGGATGTTAACTGTTAAGCCAGTTTACAAACTTTAAAATGTGTCTGATGACCTGAAATGAACTACAAACACACGTGTTACACCATTTACACTCACTTCTAATGCATAACTGACAATATCTATGGTTTTGGAACACTTTTGTTGCTCCTTCATTTTTACCCGTCCACAACGGTTTTTACTCGTACAAATGACAGGTGGACTCTGCATAAAGCTATGGACACAACGAGTGACAAACATCAGACATCAGCAGGTGTTTTGATGTGTTGGTGGGGCAGACAGACGTCGGCAGTGAGAAAGTGCAAACTCTCGTGGGAACAGGACAAGAGGCAATTTGCTAGGGGGCAGCTATTATAGCTTTATTTACAGCCCCTTTGCTAGGGGGCAACTTTGTAGGTTTATCCAAGGCCTTTCCAGCTGTCATTTCGATGGGCAAAGTTCATTTTGTACGGATACAAATCAGACTGGACGGATAAATGGACAGGCAGAAATTTGAAGATCAAACATTTGTGATCGTGCATAAAGGCCTAGAATGTGGTCGGGGGGCAACTGTCTGGGAGGGAAATTGGCTAGGGGGCTGTGCTGGGGGCACACGTCTGTCAGCTTCAATCAAGACCATTGTGCTGTGGTTATAATATATAATTGCAAAGTCCCACAAAACAAACATAGCATAATGAATGGCTCGTGATGGTTTTGACAACACAAAGGAGCATGGGAAAAAATACATCAGCAGAGTGGTGCCACCCATTGAGTGGGACAGAGGAATGCTATTGTGGATATCAGAACCAGCAGTACTATTCTGCTGGTCAAGTACAGCTGTCATTGAAGCCACTATGAATGTGCCAAAATCACAAATTCATCACCACATACCCGTGGTGGTTTGAACCAAAACAAAAACAATATTTGGTGGATTTTGAAAACATGACACCATCCTTTGCTCTGTGTCTGCTGCCAACATTACATTTGCCATACAAAAAAGGTCGATGCTAAATTCACAATTTCTAAAACAATCTCTATGCATTTATACTTGTCACTTTTGTACACTATCAATTCCAAGTGCAATGTTTCTTCAGATAAGTTGCACTGTATAGAGACACAAGCCTACCTCGTGAGGACTGCCAGATATGTTGCACTGTATAGTGACACAAGCCTACCTCGTGAGGACTGCCAGATATGTTGCACTGTCTAGTGACACAAGCCTACCTCATGAGGACTGCCAGATATGTTGCACTGTCTAGTGACACAAGCCTACCTCATGAGGACTGCCAGATATGTTGCACTGTATAGTGACACAAGCCTACCTCGTGAGGACTGCCAGATATGTTGCACTGTATAGTGACACAAGCCTACCTCGTGAGGACTGCCAGATATGTTGCACTGTATAGTGACACAAGCCTACCTCGTGAGGACTGCCAGATAAGTTGCACTGTATAGTGACACAAGCCTACCTCGTGAGTGCTGCCAGATATGTTGCACTGTATAGTGACACAAGCCTACCTCGTGAGTGCTGCCAGATATGTTGCACTGTCTAGTGACACAAGCCTACCTCGTGAGGGCTGCCAGATATGTTGCACTGTCTAGTGACACAAGCCTACCTCGTGAGGGCTGCCAGATATGTTGCACTGTCTAGTGACACAAGCCTACCTCGTGAGGGCTGCCAGATATGTTGCACTGTATAGTGACACAAGCCTACCTCGTGAGGGCTGCCAGATATGTTGCACTGTATAGTGACACAAGCCTACCTCGTGAGGACTGCCAGATATGTTGCACTGTATAGTGACACAAGCCTACCTCGTGAGGACTGCCAGATATGTTGCACTGTATAGTGACACAAGCCTACCTCGTGAGGACTGCCAGATATGTTGCACTGTATAGTGACACAAGCCTACCTCGTGAGGACTGCCAGATATGTTGCACTGTATAGTGACACAAGCCTACCTCGTGAGGACTGCCAGATATGTTGCACTGTATAGTGACACAAGCCTACCTCGTGAGGACTGCCAGATATGTTGCACTGTATAGTGACACAAGCCTACCTCGTGAGGACTGCCAGATATGTTGCACTGTATAGTGACACAAGCCTACCTCGTGAGGACTGCCAGATATGTTGCACTGTATAGTGACACAAGCCTACCTCGTGAGGGCTGCCAGATATGTTGCACTGTATAGTGACACAAGCCTACCTCGTGAGGACTGCCAGATATGTTGCACTGTATAGTGACACAAGCCTACCTCGTGAGGGCTGCCAGATATGTTGCACTGTCTAGTGACACAAGCCTACCTCGTGAGGACTGCCAGATAAGTTGCACTGTATAGTGACACAAGTCTACCTCTTGAGGACTGCCAGATATGTTGCACTGTCTAGTGACACAAGCCTACCTCGTGAGGACTGCCAGATATGTTGCACTGTCTAGTGACACAAGCCTACCTCGTGAGGGCTGCCAGATATGTTGCACTGTCTAGTGACACAAGCCTACCTCGTGAGGGCTGCCAGATATGTTGCACTGTATAGTGACACAAGCCTACCTCGTGAGGACTGCCAGATATGTTGCACTGTATAGTGACACAAGCCTACCTCGTGAGGACTGCCAGATATGTTGCACTGTATAGTGACACAAGCCTACCTTGTGAGGACTGCCAGATATGTTGCACTGTCTAGTGACACAAGCCTACCTCGTGAGGGCTGCCAGATATGTTGCACTGTATAGTGACACAAGCCTACCTCGTGAGGACTGCCAGATATGTTGCACTGTATAGTGACACAAGCCTACCTCGTGAGGGCTGCCAGATATGTTGCACTGTCTAGTGACACAAGCCTACCTCGTGAGGGCTGCCAGATATGTTGCACTGTATAGTGACACAAGCCTACCTCGTGAGGACTGCCAGATATGTTACACTGTCTAGTGACACAAGCCTACCTCGTGAGGACTGCCAGATATGTTGCACTGTATAGTGACACAAGCCTACCTTGTGAGGACTGCCAGATATGTTGCACTGTATAGTGACACAAGCCTACCTCGTGAGGACTGCCAGATATGTTGCACTGTCTAGTGACACAAGCCTACCTCGTGAGGGCTGCCAGAGATGCGAGGCTGTGTAGGAGCATGAGCCAGAAGGCAATGAGGAAGTAGCCAAGTAGGGTCGTGAGGAGGCTCTTGAACTGGGTTGCAGACACCTCAACAAAACACAAACATCCGTTACATCTACTGTACATCCAACTGGCTGGGCCATTCATAAATCAGTTCTCTCATATCTAAATATGAAGTCTGAGGAACATTCAGCTAATATTTGAAGTTGGTTTAATACAAGTTCTTTTTAAATGGTTGAAAGAAAATACTTTGGTCGTTTGTGTTGTTGTTTCTGGCAATTTGAGCAAGTGAGTTGCTGGACAGGCAGTAAGTCTTCAAACAAATGAACAATGAACTTGTTAGTCACATACTTGTGTAGAGAGCGACATATGTCGACAACATCATGACAGAAATGCATTCATTATCATATCGAACATTCATCAAATTTTAAGAATCACCCGAACCAGTCCAACATTATCTACATAGTGATAGCATTTCTTTTCTTGTAATTTGGCCAAAATGACGTCACCACATTGGCCAAATGAGCAGACAAATTACTATTACCACTAAGCTTAGTTACAGTTGAAAGCTAGTTGCAGTTCAAGTGATCCTCAAATGTTATGACTTCACATGAACGCTGCAAATTTTTCAGTAGGATTACAGACGGCAATATATGATGAAGACACAATCACACGACCTGTTAACTTACCACTTCGTCTATGTTCAAGGCATATATGGTAAACTGGCCGATGTAGTAGGGGCAGAACGCTGCAACAGACCAGAGTGAGCATTCAACACATCTACACGGGTAGAAACAAGTTCAATTAACAGAACAATTATGTTTAGTTTGCTTATATGCATATGAACAGAATTTTTACATTGATGCATATATTTTACCACTTTTCATTACACCAGTTTCTCAATTTAATAACTGGTTTTCTGTCTCTTTGACTGCGTAGTAAATCAGACAGAGGAGGGTTAATAAAATCAGACAGAGGAGGGTTAATAAAATGGTCAAAGCCTTGCAACAGCAGTTGGTAGAGTCCCTGCCTTTCAACTGACATTGCAATACTCAAAACGCCACAATACTGACTGCACTGTATAGGGACATTTCCCGGCACTTACCAAATACTAGAATGAACAGTGTGTTGAGAGAAACGACCCAGAAAACATGTTCCTGAAAAGAAAACGTTTAACCATTTATCATTTATTAAGCTCAATACCCGTTGTAATTTTATAAGACATGCCTAGTTTCTTGAATATTACTCTCTTGTCCTGTATTTTCTAACATTGCAAGCTGTTTCACTTTAAAGAAAGAAAACTGAATTCCACACAAGATGGTTCAAAATATAATAATCAACTTTTAAATCAAACATGTGAAACGTGGTATGCTGTGTCAGTGTAACTTATAATGCCACATATGTCTGAACTTGTTGTCAGTTGATATTTTCATTACAAACAGTTTGTTTCATTTCAGCTGATGTTGCATGATGCCGTCAAATAAAATAACAAAGATAAATCTAATCTTGACAAACATTATACCAATTTATATAATTACAAATAATTTTATTCATATAAATGTTATACACAAGTAAAGTACAACAGGCATAACAATATCAAGATGAAAAATTAAGATATTAATACATTCATATTCATGTCAAAAAATTATTAATATAAATATATAATACTCCCATGCAAGACTTTGATTGCTACCGCCTGCCAAATGAGACTCTAAATGGAGTCACTTACCAGAAATACCAAAGAACCATCAAGACCCAGCAACTAGAACAGAACAAACACAAAGTGACCACAAGAAGATTGTTTCAATAGTCATTGTCTAAAACACCCATTATTTCAAACAATCACGCTCGAAATAGCACAAGATTGTGTTGGCAGTATGATTGTTTTTATAGATGGATTTGATGAAATCATGATTGGGAAAAACAGAAACATCAGAGACATGTCAACTGCCTATTCCTCGCATCTGGTTTGACAGCGTTAGATGACTGCGGTAAGGAATGTGGTTTCCTAACTTTATATCAGCAGAGAGTTGTGGCTCTAGATCAACAGAGATGCAAATTGTACACACAACCTTTAACCCCGATGATTACATGAGGAGTCTTCCATCATTATATATATATATATATATATATATATATATATATATATATATATATATATATATATATATATATATATATATATATAAATTATATTAATTTCAACATAAAATAGTATCTACAGAAGATATAGCACTCACTCTTTCCCAAGTTAATTCTTCAGCAGCCCGTTCCCACTCGATGGGGTTCCAGTTGTCTTCTGAAATATAAACCAGTCATTGACAACAGTTCAACCAGTGCAGTGTAGTTTAAACAGTAGAACTCTCAGTGTAGTTCATTGGCCAGAAAGCATCTAATGGAACAAATGATATACTGATTGTGATAAAGCAAGTTGTATGAATATTCCAAAGAATTAAATTAGCAGAATTTGATGAGTCGATGGCTTCCTCGTCTACAACTCTAGGTGCCACCTGAAGACTGCTGCTTTGGCTAAAAATCTCCTATGACCTTGTTGAACTTAAACTGAACTTTACTCTCCAAATCACAAACTTGATGTGTCCATCAAATAAACACACATAACTATTCACAAAAGATGCAAATAAACAAATCTAAAAAATGTCACAAACTGCTAACAGTAAAAATACCTGGCAGAAGTGAGTAACTCTAAGTACTGTCTTCTGTGGTAATTGACGAACTAGGTTAACTCACCCTGGACTGCGTTCCCATTGCCTGCCTCATTCTGAGCGTCTTCCTCGTCGTCATCATCATCATCACCCATAGCCCCGAGGTCTTCTGCGAGGTCATCGTCAGCCGCCGCTGCGATCTGTTCTTGCACCCCGTTGGGTTCCCCCCCATTCCCTGGCTGGGCCACAGCAGCCTGGAAAAGCAAGAAATATCAGGTAATCAAATTTTGCCGTCATTTAAAAACCCACCTTTGTAATCCTGCTTGTCTACATTAGATCCCTGGCGCAACTATCCATCTGTTCATAACTTTAATACTATTATCGGTTTTCAGGTGCTCCTGATATAGATTTCCAAAGATTTAGATGCAATAAAGTTACCTTATTACTACCTGGGTACTATGCAACCATTCATGGCCATTTTATAAAATAATATTCCTCAAATTTATGTGTTTGACACAAATAAGTTTTTACACTACTCTGTAACTTTAATAACCATCACCATTCTCAATAAAAAAACTGTATTTTTTACAAATGCTTTGATCATAGCACAATACATCATATACTGAATTAAATTCTTATGAACTACAATTATATACAGGTTCAAATCAGAATAGGAACACTTCGAAATTTTCCAATAGCTTTAGTATAAAATCGTATCTAGCTGTGTTGCAGCCTGCCAGCAATGTCCACTGACCTGGTCATTGTTGGGGTCAGCCTGGTTGCCCTGCTCGAGCCACTCGGGGCCGCCACCGTGAAGGATCTGTTCTCGCAGCCACACGAGACAGATGAAGGTACAGAGGGTGCACGTGACAACAAAACAACCCTGGAAACAGTCTGTCAACAAGTTGTCTCTGCAACACATCAAAACAACCCTGGAAACAGTCTGTCAACAAGTTGTCTCTGCAAAACATCAAAACAACCCTGGAAACAGTCTGTCAACAAGTTGTCTCTGCAACACAACAAAACAACCCTGGAAACAGTCTGTCAACAAGTTGTCTCTGCAACACATCAACCACACGTCATTTGTCAATCCAAAATTATAACAAAAAAGACAAATTGTGCAATATCAAAGTTGGTGAAATGTTGAAGTATTCTGCGGTAAAGTTTATAGAATGTAGTCACAATGAAGGCTTTGTGTCATCGTGATCGTATGAGCAATGCCGATTAAAAGGAAGTTTGTTTTTCTTGTAAAATCATATTATACAATATGAATGATATATATTTTACTTGACTTAACCATGTAGGCCAATCTTATGACCCTTCACTGTCCTCCTGGGTGACACACCCGCCATTTGCTCCTATCTAGAGCACACTGCTCTGCTGTTAGCAGCGGGAGTCCAGTGCCATGTGTGACTTGATCGCTCCATCTTTCTCGTAGGCTTCCTCTTTTTCTTGGACCTCGGAAATCTTCTTCATAGGCTATTTTAATTAAGTTTTCACTTGGCATATGACAGACGTATGCAAACTACTGGGTTTGTCTGTGTCTGATGACATCCAATACAGATTCAGAGGAGAACGCCTCTACATATTCTAACATACCAGGTATGTAAAATAAAATGTTTAGCGAAACTGAAACAACTTTCAAATTCAAATAAGAACATGCATGTCCATGCGAGTTGTACTTACGTAGACAATATATCTAGGGGCATCGTGAGCACCGAGCTTGGGGAACTAGTGAAGAGACACCGGTAGATCCGACCTGAAAGAAAGTTCTTCTGACATCACATTCACAACTCATGATAGAACACTCTACAATGTGGATACAGCACCTGGGTCCACGAGACACGCGGTGCTCCTAGAGCCCTGTCACAAGTGCCCTGTCTGCAGCTACAGTAGTGGCAGTGTAGGCAATCTCACCAACAACTCATGTATTTTCTAACCACATATAGTTCTATTACATTCTATTTCAACACAATAATTTCAAGAAATGTTGAACTGTATCTAAAAAAAATCAGTTTAATAATGATGACTACTAATATTAATAATAGTTTGAAGCAACTCTGCATTAAAATTGGATTCACTAAAAAAATGTTTAATAAAATTAAAGTGTACTGAGGGGTGATATTCATAGTACTGTGAGGGGGTGGAAGGGTTAAATTCACATACTAGGATGAATACAGAGGGGTGATGCTCAAACCCTGTGAGGGGTACTGAATGGAGATACTTATATGGTGAGGGGTGATACATACATTGATGGGTACTGAGGGTTATACCGACATGTCGTGAGAGACTCACATACCATGAGTCATATAAAGGTCACTTTTATATGACTCATGTAGGTGTGATACTAAAGGATGATACTCACATGCAGTGAGGGTTACTGAGGTGTGATACTCACATGCAGTGAGGGTTACTGAGGTGTGATACTCACATTCCTTGAGGGGTACTGAGGTGTGATACTCACATGCTGTGAGGGGTACTGAGGTGTGATACTCACATGCTGTGAGGGGTACTGAGGTGTGATACTCACATTCCTTGAGGGGTACTGAGGTGTGATACTCACATGCAGTGAGGGGTACTGAGGTGTGATACTCACATGCAGTGAGGGGTACTGAGGTGTGATACTCACATGCAATATGGGGTACTAAGGTGTGATACTAACATGCCTTGAGGGGTACTGAGGTGTGATACTCACATGCCTTGAGGGGTACTGAGGTGTAATACTCACATGCTGTGAGGGGTACTGAGGGGTGACACTCACATGCTGTGAGGGGTACTGAGGTGTGATACTCACATGCCTTGAGGGGTACTGAGGTGTGATACTCACATGCAATGAGGGGTACTGAGGTGTGATACTCACATGCCTGGAGTGGTACTGAGGTGTGATACTCACATGCTGTGAGGGGTACTGAGGTGTGATACTCACATGCTGTGAGGGGTACTGAGGTATGATATCAAGGGTAATACTCACATGCGGTGAGGGGTACTGAGGTATGATATCAAGGGGTAATACTCACATGCGGTGAGGGGTACTACCCCAAGCCAGGCGATGGCAACGAGGGTGTAGTGAAGCCAGGAGAGAACGGCGCGCCCCACGCTCCGGAACAGCCCACTGACAATATCCTTCACGGGCAGCCGCTTGGGCATGTCCGGTGAGTAGACTACAAGTAACAACAACATCCTCATCACACTGGTCATTTCATATAATTTATCTTTTTGTATTTCTCCATCAAATTTATTGTTTCATCTTCAGCAACATTTTGGAAGCTGTTTCTAGCTGTCTGCATCTGATTAACTACAATTTTATGGTGATTTTCGTTTCAGTTTGTGATATTGCAGATTGGATTTAGCAAAGTATTATTTATCTTATTAAATGCAGTAATTCATAATATGCAATATTATACTTACTAGGTGTGAATGCAAACCGGTGCTTGCATAGTTCACAATACTCCTTCTTGCTATACTTCAGCCACTGCACCAGACTGCAATATATGGCATATTATACTGATATCGTATAATGACTGTACCATAGAAGTAGTCATTCTCAATAAAATATTTACAGATGCCAACAGTTTTACTAAAATACAATAATCCATCATAAAATTATTATTATATTATAACCTTTATAATATAATTGCAATAATAGAGGTTGACAACTTCACTTCAATACACATATTAAAAAATAATATTGTAAACCTTTCTTGTGTCTTTCAACCAACAAATCAGATGTCAACACTACAACCTCTTTCTTTATATAACCAACCCATTGGTGTTACATTCTAAGGGTTCACTTTACTATATTTCTGTGCAAATAAACCAATCAACTGGAGCTTAAGTGGGTCAGACTGACCCATTACTGACCATTCCTGGTGGATGTACTTGATGCTGCCAGTGCAGACACAGGGGTAGTAGAGCGGCCGGTCAGGGGAGCTCTCTGACCGACACACACGACAAATATTATCTGAAACAGTCCATAGGTTGGTCAAGACTACAAACAGATATGGTTCATTGAAGTTCATTCCCTCTGCTATTTTAGTTATAAATGCTAGTCCTAAGTAAACTGTTTAAAACAGAACATTATAAAAATTTAAAATATTGTGGTTTTATTACTTTATTTTAATTAATTAATTAATGATTTACCTCTCAAGAAACGTTTTTCTTTGTTTTCCGTATATTAAAAAAAAGTTTCTTGAAGTAAATAATTTACTTATTAACAATGAACCAAGAAACCGGATCATTACATTTGAATATAACTTTTATTTATTTAATTATCTTTCAAAATTATTTATTTATTTTAGTAGCCTTTATGATGTGTTAATCACATTCCAGGGTTGCCATAATATTTTACCATTCTTTTATGTTGTATACATTTTTATTACTAGCATTTCAATACATGCTTATCTAAGCAGAATTTTTTGTTTTAATATTGTTTTACATGACAAAATGTTTTGGAATCTTGAAAACTCATCCACATGCTTTATACTCAGTACACCTCTGAATGTTAGTTTTTTTGGGACTGATATACATAATTCATAATATATTTGTCTAGATAGCAGCGCCCAGATTCAGAGAGGAGATAATGCTGTAAATATTATCAAAATAACTCATAGTTACTAAGTACTTTGAAGAAATTGCTACATGACATGTTTGAAATTACAAAACACCTGTAGATGTTGACTTCAGAAGAAGCCATGCTATCATTGCTATGCAAGTGAATTAACGGCTGCCACTTACATTGTAATTCTATACTACCATAGGTATTAGCTTTGTATTTACATTGACCAATACAAACATTGAATATAAATAGTAACTACCAGGGGGTAAGCACCGGTTAGTTAATGTAAATATAAAACATACACAGCAAGCGTTTTCATTAACCTTACTAAGTATTCTGTGTCAGTCATTTGGCAACGTGGTCACTTTAGATACAAACTGGACAATGGACATAGCACTCGTCTTTGAGCACTCGCGGATGAAGCATATGTAAAAGCAGTCCAAATAACATATTATCACAAACATTTACCATGGATTGTAAAAAATTCTAATTATGCATGCAGAGTATAATTATGTTACTTTCTGGTCTTGAAATATCTCTTTATATTTACAAAATGTCATTGTGCGATTGGACGTCATGTTTTGTTTTACACCCAGGTGCTCACAACCCTTACTGTTCCACTGCCTTCATTCAGGCCTCAACCTGCACTTTGCAAACTGACAAGTCTCATCAAAACTGAGCTTGAGCCATCGATCAGACTAAGTTACTAATTTACTCCAGGCAGAATGGAATGATTGACAGCTATTGCAGTGTTTCAGCTGTCCGGTACAATCAATGTTTCCGCCGTTTAGTACATTAAACAGTGTGATTTGCACTGCATATGAGTTATCCAGTAATTTACATTGTCTTAGCACTTAAAACAAACGTTCTCTTATGTCTAAACTAGGAAAGAGGAATTGATCCACATGACTCTTTTAAATGTATACATTCATATTTTGTCATTAATTAGTAAACTCTGTTTACAAACTGTTTATAATTGTGAACTTATCCTCTTTCTCCCAACATAGCTGAAAAAAATCATACCAAATCACTGCTATAAAAAAGTTCAATACACAAAATTGTATACTTGTATATATAACATAAATCTTTACTGAGCACCACAAACAATATAAATTATTTTATATATCAATGTTTGTGTTATTAGCCTAGATTAGATTCTTGCTATGTTAATTTTGATGAAATGAAATTGTTGAAAACAATATGCCATGAACTTATTTTAGGGTACTTTGTTAAGGCATATCCAACATTGTTTTGCTTTTACAGATAACTGGCTTATATTAGTATCCACCTTGTAAGT
This sequence comes from Ridgeia piscesae, assembly GCA_025642075.2. NCBI lineage: Eukaryota > Metazoa > Annelida > Polychaeta > Sabellida > Siboglinidae > Ridgeia > Ridgeia piscesae. The sequence continues at coordinate 46,774 of JAODUO010001545.1, forward strand.
ACTCAATAGAGTTAGGCATATAGATAGGGTAGTAAGACAACTAATATAGGTGATTAATGGAATATCAATATTCCATATATGTATATCCATATAATTTACACTATAGTAAGTAATTTTATAAATACTTAACACTGGCGGGCCACAAATCATGTATCCAGTTTTTTTATTTATGCAAACAAACTTTTAGAAAAAAATTGAACAAAATACTTACCAAAATAAACTAGTGAAATAACTGCTTCAAAAAAGAGCGTCCTAACGGTGCTGTGTTTACACATTACACAGCACTCGAGAATGTCTCATTGTAATCATTATGAGATCAGACAATGTATACAATTAGACTAAGACTGTTAGAATTCCAGATTTAAATAACACGGACCTGGCATAAATGTTCAGGCCTTCAGTTTGCCCTAAAGTTTAATATTTAAAATGCGGTACCTAAAATGCTGTTATAATTATTAGGCCTCCATTATAATTAACCACACTGCAGCCTATTCAATGGTACACATGTATATCATTCATGTGTATTGAGTGACGATATATAGAACAGTAGTTTAATATGAAACAGCACTTGTGGTTGCAAATATAGTGACAGTCTGTTGCAATAAGATAGGTTTGTGGGTTCCCAAGTATGTTGTGACCCCCGAGTGGTTGACAGTCAGGCTCAGTGTCTGTGACTCTGTCAGTGCGATATTTGGGTTTCGTTCTATTTATATTCGTAATTGTTGCTAACAATATAAATTGCATCCTGATTATTCTTATTCCTAGCGTCCCTTTGCTATCTAGTAAGTATAAAATACTAAACACTGCCTAGCACAATAAAGAAGTGGCTTGACCAAACGGAAATTTTTCGATATTTGACAAAATACCTGTGTGTCCGTCGTCCATGATGTTTGTGAACTTGTTATGTCGTAATCTCAAAATGTCGCTTCCATCATTAACTGGCTTTACTGAATTATGTTGCATAGCCATATATAACCTGCAAATAAGCATTTTCAAATGTGTTATACCACCCTTATTATCATGCTGAATTTGCTTGGAAATTAGACAGCTTGCTGGTGGAGGTTTCACGACAGTCGTAATTGAGACTGAAAGAACCTAATTGCGGGTTGCGTGCTAAACAACGGAATCAACACAAGTTTGTTAAAGAAACTTGCACTTTTAAGCGTGCTTACAGCATAAATTGCCATGACAGTTAATTTACAAGACCCCCTGTCTCTCGATATCGTTGTTGAGTCAAACAGAGCACTTAGTGTTGATAGCAGTATTGACAACGATTCAAATGATCAGAAATGTGCTACATGGGTTCACGAAGCTCTGGCTCAGGTTAGCTATTTCTTATCTATAATTTTAAGTAATTAACTATTTCCGTTAATTATTTTCTTCATGCCGTTTATACCCTGCATCAGTTACATGATTATTCTGGCATTTAGATGAGTCTGCACACAGGATTCGAGTCCAAACAATGGAAGAACAATCACACAAAAGTCGAAAGTATCCACTGACTGAGTTTTGGTAAACAATAGAGAAGTTAAAATGAATATATAAAATTGTATCAGTATTCACTGTTCAGTAGCTATGATAAATAATATAATGGCTGAGACTATTCGCACAGCAGTGACATCACTGCTCAGCGAATTAGGGAAACAGTTGCATATTTGCAGAACAGGTAAGAAAGAGCGTTTACTAGTTGGTATATACATGTTGTTTTAATAATACTAAAGTTTATTTACACACTGATCAGATCTAAAGTAAATCTCTCTTCAGTAGTGTCGACAATAGTGCATAATGATGTTTAACTACTTAGTTAAAAATTATAAGAAATAAATAGAATGAAAGTACGGGAACAACATAAATACACACACACACACACATATATATATATATATATATATAGCTAAATCATTGTTGAACAGAACGGAACTAGAGAAAATTAAACTAAATCTAATTAAGGTGGCATTGGTGTAATTCATATTATGTAGTCAAGAAATAGAAGTACCTGGTATATATGTTTATATAAAATACGTAAATAGCAATTGCAAAATAAATATATAATAAATATATAGTATATACCATGCCTGTCATACGTGACTGGCGATTGAACTTTGGCTGCCGGCCTCGGCCTGACAGGGAGAAATGCTAAACACTACACTGTCTGCTCATACTAGCAACTGCTTTCATAATTCGCAGAGCTATGATGTCACTGCTCTGCAAATACTGGCACTGTTTCCCTAATTTGCAGAGCAATAATGTCACTGCTCTGGCAAAAGATTTGTTAATTGCACTTTCACTTACAGGTTAATGAACTAGATTAGAGCATTGGACTTTGTTGTTGCCCATATCCCAGGATGATCTAGTGTTTGTCTAGACTTGCTTTGAACTGTGAATCAGTCTTGATTTTTACTTTGGGAGCCTGTTATCATTTTCTAATCATTTTCTACTCCCCTCTCCGGGAAGTAGCTTTGACTTGTCTGCAATCATGTTTGTTGTGTATACCGGGTACACTATTTTGTTTGCCCTCCCGTCACAGTTTTGTCATTCTGCTGGAAAAATTGTTGAGCACCGACCTGTGACAATCCATTTAGCATTTTAAAGGTTTCAATTAGGTCTCCTCTTTGTCCCCTGCAGATTCAGTTAAGCTTTGCAATGCTCATAACATGGTTTTGCCTGAACATCTAGTAAGTTTTTATTAAGAAGATTGTTATGTGTGCTGGGATTCAGTAATTCTTTCAGTTCTTTGACTGTTATCAATGCAATTTTTGAATTCACCTATCACTGTCTAGCCATACCCTTTTTGGATTATATACACTACTTTAAAAGGAACATGTTGTAGATAAATTGAGGTGTTGATCCTATTGAAGTGCTGAAGTTATTTATTATGTCATTATGAACCAAACTATTAGTATTGAGGTATCAACAGTCCTTATGAAATATTGCCTGTTATCTAATTCGATTGGTGTAATTTTACCAGTCCAGAGGATTTTTCAGAACATTGAAGTTGTACCAAAGTTACAGTGGTGCCTGTTGAACCAAATCTTGTTAAACATATTGGAAGTGTAGTCATGGCTGTATTTATTAAATTTTTTAATCATGAATTTCTGACACATATGCAAGGATATTTTTGTCTATGTGTTATTGTAACCTTGTGTTGGCTCAAGATCTGTTCAGCAGCAAAGTCAATGGCAAGGACAATGATATTTGTCCTGATCAGTAGATGGCGCCACTGATTCAGCCTATCCAGCTGAATATAGGAAAACACAATTTTCATTCTAATTTCTACATTCATCAAACAAGAATGTGGGATTTTTAGATGATTCTAATTTGTAAAAAAAAGTGTTAGGCCCTATGCAAATTGTGACAACACATTTGATGAAAGCCTATCTAGTAAGCTTTTTGTGCTTGGCATCATGTACAATAATGAATGAAGACATAGTTTACCTGGTTTACTGGTTATGGCAGCGCTTTCCGTGTGTGATTGGACGCCATGTTTTGTTTTACACCCAGATGCTCACAACCCTCACTGTTCCACTGCCTTCATCCAGGCCTCAACCTGCAGTTTGCAAACTAGCAAGCTTCATCAAAACTGAGGTTGAGCCGTCAGACTAAATTAATAATTTACTCCAGGCAGAATGGAATGATTAACAGCTATTGCAGTGTTTCAGCTGTCCAGTACAATCAATGTTTCCACCGTTTAGATTTACACTGCATATATGAGTTATCCAGTAATGTAAATTATCTTAGCACTTAAAACAAAAGTGCTCTTGTGTCTAAACTAGGAAAGAGGAATTGATCCACATGACTCTTTTAAATGTATACATTCATATTTTGTCATTAATTAGTAAACTCTTATCCTCTTTCTCCCAACATAGCTGCAAAAATCATACCATATCACTGCTATAAAAAAAGTTTAATACAAAAAATTGTACACAACATATCCTAGGAGGTATGCCAGTTGCCCACACATGTTTACTTACTTTTGAAATTATTTGAAAGCCAAATCTGCTTTTATAATAATTTTTTTAGATTATTGTAATTTCTGTTTCTACATTATAAAACAGTTTTTCTCTGTCTGTTTATGTACCTATATTTCTGTCACGTATTGGGCTCAAAGCTTGAACGTAGATTTAGATTTGTTATAATTTACCCAGGGGGTGGAGAACAAAAAGCTCAGCGTGGATTCTACCACAAATTAATATTTTGTTATGACATGACTGGGACATAGCTTTATGCAGAAACCTGTCCACCCATCATTTGGACGGAAAAAACCCGCTGTCAATGGGTAAAAAATGAAGGAGCAAAAAGGTATAAAATTATAAATAAAAAATTATTGTCAGTTATGCCATAAAAATTGGTGTCACGTGTGTGTTTGTAGTTTACTTCGGGTCATAATGCACACCTCAACAGGCTGGTGTCTGTATGAATTAACATCCACGTGTCCACCAAACTGTCTCACTAGCAACATTTTTATCCTGCATAAAGCCTTATTCTGGGACATACTGAAGCAATATGAATATAATACATTTTTCAAACATTTCAGTATGGGCGAGTACCTCTTTCCAGGAGTGAAATTTAACTCTGCGAACATATTTTTAAGTGCTGTGTTGATGGGACGTCAGTTTTCAAAACATTCAGGTGGTTATGTACTTTTTTATTTTGACAAATTGAATGGAAACATTCATAACAACAACTGACATCCAGTTAGTTTGATGTACAGTTTGAATACAGTTGCAATTATTTAGCCCTTTGGGCCAGTATGGCAGTACTGTTACACACACTTTATCATCTTTGTCATCAGTTTGAATGAATATTTAAAACTCACCTCATTTCTGCTCCATAATAACCATTTATCATTGGCCTTGCTGGATCAATGCCAGCATTGTGTTCTTTTGATGTGTCACCAATTATCAGATTCAGACAGATCACGTGCATGTAAACTAGTAACTTCCACCTACCCTGTGGCGTGTCCATGTTGGTGGGAGACGACTGTCACTGCAAAACACCCGCCTGTGTGTCTATATTATTCCCTATTGTATCCGTGCATCTGCTGGTAATTCCACAACTGAGCCTCCCGGTGTGTCGAGATAGGTCCGCATATAGCAACACATTATACCTACTAATAGCCACTGATTGTTCCAACTGTGGCAGTGAGCAATGGCTTAGCCGTATTATGTAGTGTTAGGCTGACGGCTGTTCCCTTGCTGGTTGACACCGCAGCAGTAATCAAGTCAGAACAAGATTCATTGTGTCCACATTCATAGTGGTACCACATTATCATTAACCTCACACATTGTAAGGGACTAACCTGAGCAGTAGACACAGCCAATCGACCGTGTGATTGTTGGCTCACAACAGTGGTGTGCTTTACCATCTGGGCCGGTATTCATGATCGGATTATGAGTATTAGCAGAGTGTGTGCATTTAATGTACGTGTATTTTACACCATTTCGTAGTCTGAAATGAATCGAAAGTCACCGACGTGCAAGTGGTGTGGCTGACACCATCAGATGTGTCTTCATGAAACATTATAATAGTTCACTGGTCTAAATGTCATTGATATTACAAGTAGTTATGTAACTAAGTGTAAATTACCATCACTGGTCTGGCTTCTCTGCCATGGTGTTACGCTACTTAATTTACAGGATCATGTTATTATATTGAAAAGTAAACAAACTGTAACAGTGTTGATACTGATATTGGTTGTCATCATTTGGCAGAAGAGCTGTAAGTTATTTAACTATCTAATTACTATATAATTACACAGAAGATGTTACATTATTAAGTAAGATATTCACTCTACATTATCGACGGCCTCATGCCTCCTGTTAGGACTGTGGTGTATAGTTAAATGATCACAGTACCAGAACAATTACAATCCACATTCAAATACATGTTAAATAATTTATCCAACTACCAGCAACTAGTTTCCAACATAATTTCAACTTTTATATTTAATGTATTTATTCTTAGCTTATCCAAGAAATCATGCCAACATATTTTTACGTATTCAACATATATAATTAACACAACCACAATATTTTATTAGAACAATTATTAGTATTATGACTCGTTTACATTGGCTTCAAGGTCTGGTGAATTGGTCAATTCTTTCAGATTGAAAAACGGAAACATATGTGTTAGTTAATAACTCTTAAATAATTATTGTTGTATTGTTTGAATTGCTTAGTAGATGTGAGAATGCTCCAAGGAATTATGATCCGAACTTGAAAGTTTGCATATTAATTTTTTTTTAGAGATTATCAGTGAGCTTCCGTTGGAGCGCATACGGTAATTATACAGCTGTGTAATTATACGGCTGTCACACATGACTGTGCTTGCTTTGTCACGGTTGACCGGAGCAGGGCCTTGTTACACATGTTTAGACAGCTCATGGACTGCCCTGCCCAGGTGGTCTGTTGACAGTGGCACTGTTCTCGAGCCCACTGTGTAGAAACTGGAGGTGTTTACACATTAGAGACTGAGACACCTCTCGGTCGGATGGTCGGTCGGCGTGTGAACATTTGAGAAACATGACGGCTGTGCCTATGATTGACGTCACCAAGGAAGTGTTGGAGCGACACAGGACGCCCCTGGAACCGTTGCGTCCGATTAGCGCAGTTTTTGATCCAAATAATGAGGTAATTTATTGCGGGGTTGAGGCATGTAGTCGTGTTGATCACAGTGGATGTTCAACATAGTGCCGATATGTCTCGCGACAGGATCCAGGTTCAAATCCTCTTGCTATTGTTTCAAAGCTAGGGTGTTGCAATCAAGTGAGACATTTTTAGCAGTCAACACAGGTGGTGTTGGATTTTTTTGCAGTCGAGGTATTGAACATTTTCCGCATTCCATTGGGATAATGTTTGAGGTTGTTTGTGGTCCAAGTGGAGTTGGTAGTGTTGGGTGATTCTACAGCCTGGAGAATTTGTTTACAAACAAGGGAGTAGTGTTGGACATTTATAATAAAAGAAACTCGCAAATAATTTCTTGGTGGTGGATATTGGTTGATGAGTCATCTACAAGGTGACTACAGCGCCACCTGTCTCGTTCTCACTGCCATGTTCCCCTGTCACAGGTGCGCATCCGGGTGTTCCGCGGTCACGATGACACCGTCACGAGCTGTCAGTTCTGTGACGGTGACACGAAGATGTTGAGTGCCTCTCATGACAGGTCTCTGATGCTGTGGGACCTGGTGACTGGAGAACAACTGGCCAGCTTCAACGACGCACACCGGGGGAACATCTCCCAGGCCCGAGTTTCCCAAGACACCTCGAGGTACACACCAAGGTTACAGTCACCATTTCCCTGTCCTTCCAGTTAAGGGGTTGTCACAAAACTCTTCCTGTACACAGCGTTGCTTGTTAGTTGAATCAACTTGGATTTTCTATGATCTTGGAAATCATTTTGGGTCACAATGAAAAAAATTGATCACAAAAAAGTGCCATACCATTGTTTGGTGGGGTGTGTTATTTGGTTGGGTGTATTGTTCGGTGGGGTGTATTGTTCGGTGGGGTGTATTGTTTGGTGGGGTGTATTGTTTGGTGGGGCGTATTGTTTGGTGGGGTGTATTGTTTGGTGGGGTGTATTGTTTGGTGGGGCGTATTGTTTGGTGGGGCGTATTGTTTGGTGGGGTGTATTGTTTGGTGGGGCGTATTGTTTGGTGGGGTGTGTTGTTTGGTGGGGCATATTGTTTGGTGGGGCGTATTGTTTGGTGGGGTGTATTGTTTGGTGGGGTGTATTGATTGGTGGCCCGGGTGTATTGTTTGGTGGCCCGGGTGTATTGTTTGGTGGCCCGGGTGTATTGTTTGGTGGCCCAGGTGTATTGTTTGGTGGCCCGGGTGTATTCTTTGGTGGGGTGTAGGGTGATTTGAACCAGTGTAAAATGGTTTATGTTTTTTGTACACAATTTAATCAAGTAGAGGTCCTCCTTATGTGGTCTAAGGTGATGACGACCAGATGGGTGATGAACATGTCACTCAGGGAACAGAAACAAATGAGGAAATGAGGCACAGAAGAGAAATTGAGAGATGCTCAGCTTCCATGTTATGACCATGTCTAGAGATGAGAGGAAAAGCTGTATCTGATAACACTCAGAACAGGAAGAGGAAAAGAGGTCTCCTATACAAAGCAGCAATGCACAGTGGATATGTTCGATGTGTTAATGCCACCTGCTGCCATTTAAAAACAGGCAATTTACCCTCAATGCGTGTCTTTCGCAATTTTATTTTTATTAATTATTATTTTTTGGAGGACCCCATTGGAAATAAGTATTTTTGTGTGTTTTCATGTGTTATTGTCAATATAATATATATATATTTTTTTTTAACTTAGTTGTTTTTACTTCATAAATACCTTACTTTAATAAGTTTGTATGCATGTACGTCATTTTACTGAATTAACTCAATTAACCAATATGAGTCTGAGAGAAATGTTGAAGGACAGAACGCCAACATGTCCATTGCTCTGTGGGTGGGTAATTATTATTATCCACAATTAAGCATTACCAACTTAACGGATTACCATAATCTCTGCCTGCTAATAAAGAAGCCGGTCCACTCTCTAGCTAGGATTACCATAATCTCTGCCAGCTAATAAAGAAACCAGCCCATTCTCTAGTGGACACGTGTTAGGTTTGTCCAAAGTAATGGTATCTGGAAACTTGAAACTTTGCATACATAATAATGGCAGACAAAGATGTGCCACTGGGTATGTAACTGATATACTGCCACAAGCAGGGAACCGACCTTGGTAGTTCATGGGTGAAAGTGAGAGTGGAACAAGGAAGACTATAATTGCTGGAGATGTTAGTCTGGATTAACGCATTCTAGTGGAAATGCCAGAACAGGTATTAATATAAAAATTGAAGAGAAAAATTAGGATTTTACAGACTAGTTGTAAGCATCTGATGTGTGTGCTGGGCCAGAACTGAGGAGTTAACACTGATATCTATAGAATAAAGTTACTACAGTCAAAATGCAATACATTACAGATATTGTAAGATTAAACTTGTAGTTTTCACATTACAGACACTACTTATTAAGAGATTTGTGGGAGAAAAAAAACTGTGTTCAAAATGTAAGAAAAGGTATCCCAATACTGTGAGATCATCAAATGCAAGAAGATCTGTTGATGAACTGTCAGTGTTTGGAGCATGTGGATTATGATGTTGATGTGTTTACAGAATTGTCTCCTGTGGCTGGGACCAGAAACTCCACACATGGAACACAGAGACTGGACAGTTACTGGTGAGTGTCACTGAGTAATGTATGAGACACTGTCATGTCAGTGACGCTGTCATGGCTATGTCACTGTCATATTTAAACTGACTGTCATTGAGTCATGCCTGTATTACTGTCGTGTTGGTGTTGCATCACAGACTACCCATAGTGTCACTATGTCATGTGTGTAGTAGTGCCTGTGACACTGTGTCATGTCTGTGTCACTGATGTCGATGTAACTGTATTATGTTGATGTTGTGTCACAATGTCATGTCTGTGTCACATGGTCATGTCTGTGTCATGGTGTTATGTTTGGCTCACTGTGATGTCGGCGTCACTGTGGCATGTCAGTGTTGTGTCACTATATTATGTCTGTGTCACTATGTCATGTTGGTGTTGCATCACTTTCATATCACTGTGTCATGTCTGTGACAGTGGACGGGAAGTCATGGTGGCATCGTCACATGTTGCAACTTCTCAGCTGATGGCAAACTCATCATCTCCGGCTCTGACCTTGAGAATGTCGTACGGATCTGGGATGCCCACTCCGGCCATCTCATCCACAAGATCAAAGGTTCGCTTTAAAGTTGTCCACAGTTCTCTCTCTGAGTGGACAAAGGTCTGGTTTCGAAACCTGTTCTATTTTCTAAATTTCCAGGCCCATTTAATATGAGGCTGTCTGCTCTACTCTACTTTTTATTGTAGAAATAGTTCACACAGTATGAACTAAGTGTCCTAATATGTACTCAAATACACGTAACACGTAGACATTATTTGGTCAAAACCAATGAGCTGTCACACAAATCCTAGGATAATTCCGAAAATGGTCATGAGGCCAAAAAAGAGAGTATGATGGCATAGCCATATTATGCACAAAATATACCATGATATACATTTTTAGATGTTTTTCTTTTAAACTGTTGTATGACGTTTTATTGTAATGTGTGTACGCGTCTATGAACGCGCTGGTTCTGGAGATACAGTGCTTTACAATGCACATATCCATCTCATTAGTAATTAGACTATAATTATATTGTGTTCACTATATAATATAACACCTTGATAAGAGCAAATTGGCAGCCCTACCATTAATGCTGTTTGAAAATTCTAAATATTGCCTGTTTGATAACAAAAATTCCTCTTTTAGGTAATCAGTGTGTTGAAATGAAAAAATCTGTTGATTGCTTGTCTATTTGCCATCGCATCACGCGCGTGACTATGTGTCGGTGTGTGTCGGTATATCAGGTCTACACACAAGTACAGTGACAAGTTGTAGCTTCAGTCCGGGCGGGGACCGCATCATCACCACATCCATGGACCGGTCCACCAAGTTCTGGGATCTCATCTCTAACCGCAACACCATCACACTGACGTGAGTGCTTATACAGTACATCTCTCTCTCTGTCTCTGTCTGTCTCTGTCTGTCTGTCTGTCTCTGTCTGTCTGTCTATGTCTGTTTTTCTTCTTTCTCTGTCCTCTGTTTCTGTCTAATAACAATAATAACTTCTTATGCGTCAATATCCTCGAAGATGAAGCTCAGTGGCGTGACAAAACCAAGGGATTAAGCAACCTCGTAATCGTGAAACAATGCATGAGTTGTCAATGGATGGATGGTGCTAGGAAGTTAAGGAGGATACGCAGCATTAAAGAGAAAGGTTTTTAGACGTCAGCGGAATCAAACTATGTTACCTTCTGATTTAACACTGGCAGGAAGCGAATTCCACACCGTTGGTGTGGCAACCGAGAAAGCTCGGGTTCCAGCTTTCGTTTTCACCCGAAGAATGTAAAGAGGGTTACTACTGGTTGAGCGTAGCTGTCTGGAATTTCTAGCTGGAATGAGCATCAAATTATCTCTCCCTCCGTCTCTCGTTTCCCTCTGCATCTCCATATCCCACTCTCTGCTTTCTCTGCCTCTCTCCGTCCCTCTGTCTCTCCACCCTCTCTCTAATTTATGGGCCAAGGCTTGACTTCTTTCAGGGGTCATATCAACATTGTGTCTGACGCGAGCCTCACTAATGATGAGCGGTGGCTGGCAACTGTCTCCTGGGACAAGAACATCCACATCTCTGACGTGTCTACCGGAATGTACCGGTGAGTGCAAGGGCAGGGCAAGGTGAGAGCGAGGGTGAGATGCTGGCAGAGGGAGGGAAGATGTGTGATGTATTTGACACTTAGAGACACAGGTGGGGGAGAACATGGCTGTAGACAGCAGTGGATAATTCTGATAGTCTGTGCATTAATTTTAACATGGCTGAAAGCTTCCGACTGAGCTGTGTAGGCACTTGCCCGTAGGCTTGTGGATGAGTTGCATTAATATCAACCTAGCATTGGTAGCCACAACAGTTGTGTGTCTCTACTATAGCTGGTAATCTTGATGTTTAAAACAACTGGTTTCAAAACTGTTCCAACATCGCATCCCTGACTGACAATACCTTTGAATCTTCCATAACCATGTAAAATTGTCCATCGTGTGAACAGATATAGAAGGTAGGATCTACTGCTTCTGTTGCAGTAATGACGGCGCTCAGGTGATAGAGAAAGCACATGAAGGATGCATCAGTTCCTGTCAATTCTCCGGTGATGGTTCGTATTCAAACATTCTAGCAGGACGTAATACAGGTTTGGTGGCAAAGCACCTTATATGCATTTTGTATATTTTAAGATAAACCCATTGCCAGATAGGAAAATCTCTCTCCTTTCTCACTATTTTTGGCTTCCCTCAAACACTCAATATCTCTCACTGTTCTTGCTCATTAGTTCAAAAAGTCTACATATCTAGAGGCTAACTTTATCATGTCTCCTGAATGAATGTCATTACTTTGGTAGTAACACGCCCGGCCAAAGCTACATTTAATTTTTATTACTTTTTTCTGCAGTGTTAATTCCTTTGATTCTCAACAGCAGCAAAATTTTATTTATTTATATAAATACCACTATTAAAGTATACTGTTCTGTTGGTTGCTTTTACAGTTACATTACATTACTCATGCATATGCATGAATTACCTCATTTCCTACGTCAGTACATACAATACTTTGTTGGGACAAATAAACATGTCCTGTTCCTGAAAAAATGCACCGTCTGCATCCGTGTGTTTGGACAGGCCAGCAGCTGGTGACAGGGGGCTTTGACGCTCGCGTTTGTATCTGGGATGTCACAAATTCAACACAGAAACTTAAACTTCAGGTTGGTGTTGTCACATGACCAGTGTTCATCAGTGTATATACGGCTGATAAAATCTCGGGCCAAGCTCAGGTACCTAATACTTCACCATGCCAAAATGTACCGGTGTCACAGGTTACATGGGAATTTAATTTGCCTCCGACAGTATTAATCCTGAAGCACATTTGGCAACACAAACTAAGGTAATATTTTCAGTTTGGTGAACTGGGAAAATAGCCATTGGTGATGCTATTGGTCTCTATTACAGTAGAGTTGTACATTCAGTTTACATGATGTCTTCAAGAACGTTATTGTAACTAGTAATCTGCCAGAATAATAATCCAAATTATAGTGAGTAACGGTTTGTTTTCTGAATACAATTTGTCAGATACAACGGCCCAAAATATCTAAAAATACACCTATTATTTAATCAGTAACACAAAAGCTCTTGACTGCTTCCACTGGCATTTTGGTATTGTAACAATTCACTCAGATATGAAAAAAATTTGGTATTGTAACAATTCACTCGGATATGATAAAATTTTGGTATTGTAACAATTCACTCGGATATGATAAAATTTTGGTATTGTAACAATTCACTCGGATATGATAAAATTTTGGTATTGTAACAATTCACTCGGGTATGATAACATTTTGGTATTGTAACAATTCACTCGGATATGGTGACATTTTGTTTTTTGTAACAATTCACTGGGATATGGTGACATTTTGGTATTGTAACAGTTCACTCGGATATGGTGACATTTTCATAGTCTGCTGCATTTAACTTTCAGGGTCATGTCGGCTGGGTGGAAGACGTGTGCTTCAGTGCAGATCAGAAATGGGTGCTCTCATGTTCCAAGGTATGTGTATCAACGGATGAATGTGATTAAGTTGGTTGCTTCCTCACCCGGTGTATCGCTACCCTGTACTTGACAGTCAAGAAAAAAACTCTTCCTGCTCTTTTGAAGTGTCGGCAAATTCATTCACTTGGTTGCCTAAATGAGCACCTGGGTGTATAATTTTTATATTTGTGAAAATTATTATGAGTAGTCATGTGCAGTAATTTAGCATGGCTGAATACTTCCTGAGATGCAGATATTGTTGGAGACAGTTGTGGTATCGGGGGTGAAATCAGAAGTGCTTTGAACAGCCCAAAGTTCATAAATATTTATATAACATAAATAATTTATAACTGTCACAAAGGATGCCGCATAATATAGGAACTGATTTGGATGCTGCAGTTTTTTTCATATTTTTTCATATTGTTGCTAGGTGTCAGTTCTAATACCATTTATAATTGGTTTATAAAGCAATTCTGGTATATTTTCAAATGTCCAAATCACAAGAACACCCATTTACAAGTGCAATTTGTGGTAAAGCCTTGAATTTAAGTCACGTTTCTTGCAATGTTTTCAATTAAAAATATTGAAATAGACCATGACCTAGCATAAATGAGTGAATGTTTAGATGCACAGTTACCTTGTGTTTGATCTCACTGATTGTGTGGACTGTTCACTTTCACTTTTGCTTTCACTCAGTCTACATTTGTTTGATCTCACTGATTGTGTGGACTGTTTACTTTCACTTTTGCTTTCACTCAGTCTACATTTGTTTGATCTCACTGATTGTGTGGACTGTTTACTTTCACTTTTTTACTACATTTGCAGGACAAGACCATCAGATTGTGGAACATCATGGAATCTCACTCGGTACCAACTTTGCTGGAGAAGAAAAGAGCTTTTGGAATGAACATGTACAAGGTACGGACGTTTTACTAACGACTTGTTAATCTGACAGGTTCTTCGATGATGGGCAACGGTTACTTAACTGAAACCTTTTTTGCAATAATTTTTCAAAACTTTTCTGTTCTTATTTGGATAAAAAATGAAAAATATATAAATATAGTTGTGCCGTTTTCTTTTGAATGTAATTGCAGATATTATTGCATGCTGTGTTGTCAGTTAATGAGTTACAGTGTCTCTGTGTTATTAGTTGGTGAGTTACAGTCCCTGTGTTGTTGCTGTAGTGTGAGGAATGTGGCAAGCCATTCTCCATCGCCAGCGAGGACTTGCACGTTGACATCAAGACGTGTGTGTTGTGTCGACTACAGGTCGTCAAGGAGCGAGACTCTAAATGCGCAGTAGTGTCAAACCCATCCGACAGAGGGCAGTAGTAGTAGAACACACGTCTTTGAATTTGGAATGTTTGTGTTTAAACACACCACATTCTGCTCATGCTTTGGTTCCATTCAGTGTACAGCTGGTATTGAAATACTCAAGTATGCTTATGTCTAGTTTCTACTTCAAGCAGAGATCTCTTATGACAATTGATATCCACAGCGAGCTTACTGAATGCGACGTTAGGGAAAGGATTGCTATTATATCGTTGGACCAGTATTCAATAAATTCCACTCATGTGCCAATAATTTAAGACAACAACAACATATGTATTATTGCATAGATATTTATAGCGAACTTGTGTAAGTAATACGACGTGCCTTTCGTACTTGTCAAATGCATTTGACGTATACATGCAGACACCAGCAAATATTGCAAGTATTTTATTATAGAAGCTTAAAATATTTTTGCAAATTTTGTGTCAAATAAAGATGTTTACAGAAGTGTGACTAATTCAATTTACCAGTATTCGCAGTTTCTTATTGAACTGGATTGTCTTGGTCAGTAGAGACAGGTGTCATGCATGTTGTATACCGCTATCACACTGAGAGTTGTAGATGGTCCAACATGGCAACTTGCAAGTAACAGGTATATAGCAGCATACGTTCTTGTATAGCAAATATGCCTTGAGTGATATTAATGTTTTATATTCTGGTTTTTACATGTGTCTCTACATCGCATCTGATCATCTCTTACATAAATCTATTAACATCAAACTTTGATGCTGAACTTAATTCTAATTAGTGTCTTGCAGGTAAATATGTCTATAAATGTAATATATGTGTTTATGTTATATATATATATATTTATTTATTAACTTCTATCTCTACAGCCTTGGATGTATATATTTAATACTTTGTTATATATTGTGGAATAAAACAAATATTATCAACTGGTGTATTGTGATGCTTATACAACAATGTATGTGATAACAAAATGGACTGCTGGGTTATCATGACACTAGAACTAACCATTCTTATAACTACCATGGCAATCCCTTTACTAACAATCTTTCTAAACTTCTGATATCATAGATCAGCTTTGCTGACATTAAACAACATGCCAAATCCTATTCTGGAAATAGCCATTGTGTTAGTTACCGTCGATGCAAGCTTCACAGTCTGTGCCTAGTCAGCCACGAAGCGACCAGAAAATTTTCAAATGTTTTTGTCAGACACTAAATGCTGTGACACCGTCATAATTAAACACGAGACATTAATGAAATATTACATCAGTGCGCCTGCTGCAAGTACCACCAATGTGGTGGGAAACTATTTTTTTATGCAATGTATTCACTTTCAGATGTCAAACTACAAGGATTCTGATTACGAAAACCTTAAGATTTCAGTGTAGGTCTAACAAATATATTTCACCTTCTGAAAAAAGGCAATCTTTCCACAATATTTTGTAGAAAAAATTATTTACGACAAATACACAGTCGATTAATACAAAACAAAAATCTGATACAGGTCATGTTGTTTGTTTATTATTATTTAAGATTTTACAACACACAAAAATTGAATCAGTGAAAATTCTTTCTCTTCTTCTTTGAACCTAAAAACAAATTAAATGCTTTCGTTTTTACAACATTCATATGATACTAAATCTACCAAGGTATCACAGTGGTTAAAAATAAATTATATATTAATTTTAGTGATGCAACACTATTGGTGTTTTTGGCACTGTGACAATACTCACTAATTACTTTAGCATGCTGTACTGTTCCCTAAGAGACAACATTGCTTAGCATTTAACAGATGCACACATACATCCTATTTACAGAAGCAAACCCATGCATAAAAATGAATTCTCAGACATGCACTTTAAAATGCTTAAATATGGTAACAACACTGATAATTATCTTGATGGTGCCCATCTAGATAATTATTACACTTTGGTGAAAAGAAGGCTGGCAATTTGTTTGTCTTGCAATTGGTTTCGTTATAATTCGGTCAGGTGTGTTTTTATAATCACATAAACCTTCTTAACACTGCAGATGACTCAAAATTACATCACATTTATAATCACATAGACATCTGTAGCCAGATGTCGGACTTAGGAGAGGGCGTGAAATGCTTGAAAACCATTTGCAGGATACATGACCATGTCTGATGAGAAGAGTTATGATATATTTTTTAATACTTTTTAAAACTTGGATATGATTGACCACTAGGCCACATTGCGCTCAACATTATGTTCATTTTACTTCATCAATGGAAAATTCTGTAGTATATAACTTTAAACAGAAGACATCACATCTTTGCTGTAAGAAATATGTAATGTCCACGAATGTGGATTAGGATAGAACAAATAAACAATACCTTTCTTTCCTTTAGAGGTAGCCTGGAAAAGAAAATAATTAAGTTTCAGTATAAACACGACAGAGATGCAACAGAGACTGACTAAAGAAAGAGAGAACATAGAACATGCCACTGACTAAAGAAAGAGAGAACATAGAACATGCCACTGACTAAAGAAAGAGAGAACATAGAACATGCCACTGACTAAAGAAAGAGAGAACATAGAACATGCCACTGACTAAAGAAAGAGAGAACATAGAACATGCCACTGACTAAAGAAAGAGAGAACATAGAACATGCCACTGACTAAAGAAAGAGAGAACATAGAACATGCCACTGACTAAAGAAAGAGAGAACATAGAACATGCCACTGACTAAAGAAAGAGAGAACATAGAACATGCCACTGACTAAAGAAAGAGAGAACATAGAACATGCCACTGACTAAAGAAAGAGAGAACATAGAACATGCCAAATTTCAGCATTAGCTATCATTCTATCCACTGAACCCATTTTAGAGAAACCATTACAGTCTACTACAACATTTCTGGGGTAATTATGTTGACGTATTCTACCCCATTGTTGTGCTGAATCAGGAGTATGTTGAAGTGGGTAGAACAAGGTTTAAGCTCAACTATTCGCACCCACAAATATTACATGCTACACCAGACACCAAACGGTGTCACACGAAAATAACTTCCTTTGTTCTGCATAACCAGACTAGAGATAGAATTTACTTAACAAGTACACACACAACACAAACCCTGGGTTACATCCATCAAAACTTGTTTGCAGGTATTTCTCAACAGTTACCTTCATTTGACAAGATTACAATAAACATTTCACTCACCTTCCTCTTCTTCCTCCGCTGCATATCGTCCTCCTGCAAGAAAATGTAGGTCACATGAAATGAAGGCACCAGATGAAATGAGGGGGTAGAGGTTGTAAATGTGGTCCGTTAAATGAGAAACAATGTCTGCAGATTTACACATCATCATGTCAAAGATCAGTAAAACCAGGAATAATTAAAAAAATTATTGTAAAATATATACACAAATAAAAACAATAAGCAGGAAATTATTCTCTATTATATATTTTTAATGCAGACAATATCTGTCAAAACAGACATGCTCATCTTCATCATCTAAAACTCTACCTTTATTTTCAAATCAATAAAAATTTTCACTGAGAGGATGCACCAGAATATTGAGTTGGCAAGAAGTGTCCTTAGCTTTACACCTGTATGGTCACTATGGTGTAAAGTGACCGTCACATGACCGATCAGATGCAGTCGAGTAAAACTACTTGGCAGGAGGACATGACTTCCTCTCCCAGAATTCCTCACCTCCTGTGTTTCCTGTCCGCCCGTCAAAGCACGGATATCTCCAAACTTTGTCAGTGTGTCAAGCCCAGACATCGTACGAAGTCGTTTTGCCTCATTCTGAAAATAATTAAACAGCCCAATTACCATAGCAATGTTGCCATGACTACAGTCAAGTTCATAGACTTGTAATAGTTTCTGTAATTTAGGTTTAAACGACAGAATATTGATGTATTACAGTTTGTAGACTACTCATCAAGACAACTGTGGTTTGTGACAGAAGAATGCACGAATAACTCACAGACTCAATTTAATTGAGAAACAGGACTCAACGTACAGTTGTGACGGGAACACATTCATTACCATCAAGTTAACAAACATAAGCTCTTTGATTACATAAGCAAATCATAACACTATGTTTAAAAAACGAAATGGTTTGTATTTATGCCACATTAACGTTAATGTTCTTCTTGGAAACTACCAATATGTGTAGATGGTACTGCTACATTTTAATTACCAATTATTGTGGTACACGTACACAATTGTGTGACAACAGCAAGAGAGGATTTCAAATATATATGGAGACCAACCTTTTCCTTCTTTGCAACTGACATCCGCATAAAATACTTCTCTTCATATCTGTGACAGAGTAAGTGCATATTTCATAATAGTTTTTATAATAATTTTTTATAGATAATTTTATTAAGCTTGTGCATAGAAGAAAATACACATTCTACTTCCTAACAGGGGATTACTGTTATTATGAGACAAAATTCACCTTTTAGACAGCTCTTTCAAATAAGTGTTACAGCACAGGAAATATTATGACTGTAATGGTGTCGTCATAACTTGACTACCTTTTATTGAACGAATGATAAAATTATGATAAATACGACTGATGTTCCAAAGCTGTTCTCACGCAGAAAAGAGCATAATAGGAATATAATATTTTCTATGCTACTATTTCTAATAGACAAATGAAAACACTGAAGATGTCAAGACTTACGTTGTTCGTTCTTTCCCAGCTCTGTCAATTTTCGCCCTGTGTAGGTCAGCATCATCCTAGAAAACAGTATTTTAATTAATAATATTACTACCACTATTTGAAACACCCACAGAACGTGGACTGAAACAATGCATGTTTCTAATAACATGCTCCAAAGTTAGTTAACCATATCTTGGAGCCATGAACAATATATTCCATATTCAAATTATTATTTGATCTAATAAAGATATGAACGTTGCCTGGCCATGTACCATGTACTCAGAAAGAACTGGAACTACTATCAAGAACAAGAAGTTTAATTTACTGTCAAGCAAAATTTTAAAAATGGATTATTTAAAAATTTTAAACTATAATGTATGCAATGTTTAATTAATCCTGCTAACATAATTATTTCATATAATCCTATGCCTACATTTCATTAAGTGTTTTATTAATCACTTAAACCCCAAAAACATATTAAAAAACTCTGCAGATGCAGATTTTCTAGTTCGGGTTCCACCTATACTATTCATGGTCATGAACATTCAGTTCAGTTTGCCATACTTCTGTTTTATCCAACACGTTCACTGTGTTTACAGTCAACAATTATTGCGCAATTCACCATGAATATTCAAATAATCTAGCTGCATAATTAATCCCACGTGGCAGCAAGCTCAGCAAGTCACATAAACTCAGTTATGCATCGGCTTGTTGTGAAGATAATACCCAAGTAATGCACCGACTTGCAAGAAAAAAGTACCTAGGTAGTGGAGAAAGAACTGCATGAACATGCAAAGAACACTTTCATGTTTTGATACAGTACATCTCGAACACAAACAAACTTTAAAATAATCCCTTTAAAGTTTGGCTTCACGTCATCAGGATGTGACAACTACTGGAGTTGAGTCACTCACCCAGACTTCCTGTCATCAGGATGTGACAACTACTGGAGTTGAGTCACTCACCCAGACTTCCTGTCATCAGGATGTGACAACTACTGGAGTTGAGTCACTCACCCAGACTTCACGTCATCAGGATGTGACAACTACTGGTGTTGAGTCACTCACCCAGACTTCCTGTCATCAGGATGTGACAACTACTGGTGTTGAGTCACTCACCCAGACTTCCTGTCATCAGGATGTGACAACTACTGGTGTTGGGTCACTCACCCAGACTTCCTGTCATCAGGATGTGACAACTACTGGTGTTGAGTCACTCACCCAGACTTCCTGTCATCAGGATGTGACAACTACTGGTGTTGGGTCACTCACCCAGACTTCCTGTCATCAGGATGTGACAACTACTGGTGTTGGGTCACTCACCCAGACTTCCTGTCATCAGGATGTGACAACTACTGGAGTTGAGTCACTCACCCAGACTTCCTGTCATCAGGATGTGACAACTACTGGAGTTGAGTCACTCACCCAGACTTCCTGTCATCAGGATGTGACAACTACTGGAGTTGAGTCACTCATCCAGACTTCCTGTCATCAGGATGTGACAACTACTGGTGTTGGGTCACTCACCCAGACTTCCTGTCATCAGGATGTGACAACTACTGGTGTTGGGTCACTCACCCAGACTTCCTGTCATCAGGATGTGACAACTACTGGAGTTGAGTCACTCACCCAGACTTCCTGTCATCAGGATGTGACAACTACTGGTGTTGGGTCACTCACCCAGACTTCCTGTCATCAGGATGTGACAACTACTGGAGTTGAGGGCACTCACCCAGACTTCCTGTCATCAGGATGTGACAACTACTGGTGTTGAGTCACTCACCCAGACTTCCTGTCATCAGGATGTGACAACTACTGGTGTTGAGTCACTCACCCAGACTTCCTGTCATCAGGATGTGACAACTACTGGTGTTGAGTCACTCACCCAGACTTCCTGTCATCAGGATGTGACAACTACTGGTGTTGAGTCACTCACCCAGACTTCCTGTCATCAGGATGTGACAACTACTGGTGTTGAGTCACTCACCCAGACTTCCTGTCATCAGGATGTGACAACTACTGGAGTTGAGTCACTCACCCAGACTTCCTGTCATCAGGATGTGACAACTACTGGAGTTGAGTCACTCACCCAGACTTCCTGTCATCAGGATGTGACAACTACTGGTGTTGGGTCACTCACCCAGACTTCCTGTCATCAGGATGTGACAACTACTGGAGTTGAGGGCACTCACCCAGACTTCCTGTCATCAGGATGTGACAACTACTGGTGTTGGGTCACTCACCCAGACTTCCTGTCATCAGGATGTGACAACTACTGGTGTTGGGTCACTCACCCAGACTTCCTGTCATCAGGATGTGACAACTACTGGAGTTGAGTCACTCACCCAGACTTCCTGTCATCAGGATGTGACAACTACTGGTGTTGAGTCACTCACCCAGACTTCCTGTCATCAGGATGTGACAACTACTGGTGTTGAGTCACTCACCCAGACTTCCTGTCATCAGGATGTGACAACTACTGGTGTTGAGTCACTCACCCAGACTTCCTGTCATCAGGATGTGACAACTACTGGAGTTGAGTCACTCACCCAGACTTCCTGTCATCAGGATGTGACAACTACTGGAGTTGAGTCACTCACCCAGACTTCCTGTCATCAGGATGTGACAACTACTGGAGTTGAGTCACTCACCCAGACTTCCGTCATCAGGATGTGACAACTACTGGTGTTGGGTCACTCACCCAGACTTCCTGTCATCAGGATGTGACAACTACTGGTGTTGAGGGCACTCACCCAGACTTCCTGTCATCAGGATGTGACAACTACTGGAGTTGAGTCACTCACCCAGACTTCCTGTCATCAGGATGTGACAACTACTGGTGTTGAGTCACTCACCCAGACTTCCTGTCATCAGGATGTGACAACTACTGGTGTTGAGGGCACTCACCCAGACTTCCTGTCATCAGGATGTGACAACTACTGGTGTTGAGTCACTCACCCAGACTTCCTGTCATCAGGATGTGACAACTACTGGTGTTGAGTCACTCACCCAGACTTCCTGTCATCAGGATGTGACAACTACTGGTGTTGAGTCACTCACCCAGACTTCCTGTCATCAGGATGTGACAACTACTGGTGTTGAGTCACTCACCCAGACTTCCTGTCATCAGGATGTGACAACTACTGGTGTTGGGTCACTCACCCAGACTTCCTGTCATCAGGATGTGACAACTACTGGTGTTGGGTCACTCACCCAGACTTCCTGTCATCAGGATGTGACAACTACTGGTGTTGGGTCACTCACCCAGACTTCCTCCGGTCCATCGTCGTACTCCCGCCTCAGGTCCTGCATGATGCTGCTGCTGAGTGCCCTCTTCCGCGTCTTCTCCGTCTGTCTCTCAAGTCTCTCCTTCTGTGTTTCGTCCCCCTCTAACACAATCACGTGACAGCTTTATCTAGAGTCTAGAGACCCAACACATGCATGTCTTGTGGTCAGACAAGTTTATTTCGATGACCTGTTTTAGTGTTTGTAAAAGTAAATAAAATAAAACCTACTGATAACTGAAATTGTCATTAATGAGACGCCAAAAGGGAATGTAACATTATATAATGGTCTTCCTTAATTGTTCTATTTCAAGGTATGCTATTTGCCTTCATATATATGAATTGTAGCTACAATAAATGTTATTTTATTTGATAATACAAGTTAAATTAATTAAAGTAACTGCTCAAGTTTCGACACAGTGGCTAGTACTGGTGAAACCAGTGGTCAGTCAGCCACAAGCTTCAAACCCCAGCACTCTGACCACTCAACCATCACAGCCCACTTCAAGCCTCACCCCAAACCACAGTATGAGAGCCACACGATGGTGACTTACCGTAATGCATTGCTGCTAGCTTTGGTGGTTTGTAGACTTTACTCGTTTCCGCCTTCCCTTCTCCCTCTCCCTCTCCCTCTCCGCCACTCTCCCCACTCTCCCCATCTCCTTCCAACTGAGAACACAACATTTAAACTTTCATTAATTCTCATTTGTCCATTTTTAGATTTGGAAACTAACAATATAAATGTTCATCAAAATTATGTACAACATTCACCATTTACGATTACGTGCTGTGGTGTGTTTGACACCAAGTGTATAATTGTTTTCTTCCATTTTTTACTGCTTAAAAATTTTAATCAGCCGACACTGACAAATACAAGTTAATAAAATAAATATATAATGTACTAACTTTGGGGCATTGTAAGTGAATCTCAACCCTGGTGCCGCGCTCCAATCAACATCTATTCATTTGGTTGTCTTAACCTCTGACCTTGCAATTGAGTTGCAAGTGTTTGAAATTTATTTTAATTTCTTAACTGTTTCTACAAATTGCAAGTCATGACTCAAGTGGCACCAATCCAGTGACATCACAAAAATAAAAAAATATTTGTTTTTCTGCCTATAACAACATAACCAGCTAAAGCAGAAATGAAATGGTCAGGTTTAAGTTTTAAGTCAAAACTGCTGTCACTTGTTTCTTCAGGTGTAGGTAGAATCTAGTTTTAATCAAAATTAATAACCAAATAATATACATCACGCATCAAAACAACTGGCTACTTATATCAACATCAGCTTCAATTTAAATGTCAGATCAACTAATTTTGTGTGTGATCTGTGCTGGCCCTATGACTGCTGTCTACACCAAAATGGTGGCTATAAATAACATATTGTTTGGGTTATATACAGCGTTGTCAAATACTATTCTTCTTAGAATAACTGACCTTGCTGGTGAGGTTGCTGGGGTTGGCCTTGAACCTCAGAGGGTCATCCTCTCCTACAAGGGAGCAGACATTACTTCACAGGTGCAATCTCATTCTATCTTTCAACTGCTACTAATTAGTTTTAAAGCGTAATGCATAATCATAACAGTCTACATGTCAACATGTGTTTATTGAATATTAAACATCTGAAAGCTATTCATATTTACAACTCAAGCAAAGCACTGGACAAGAATACTAAATAAATCTAAATCATTTTTAATACGAAACAAATTAAGAAGCGACCAGCACAAGTAGGTATGTGAGAATTATCTGCTTCTCCCTCGTTCCTGCCACAGTAAACACCCGTCTCTCTTTCCTTCTTCCTTTCACACGACAGGTCCACTTGGTTTGACTATTTTATGTATGTTTTAGTAACCTCAATATAAGTATCTATTCTTCGCCATTATTAACTGAAATCTAAATAAAAACATGCATTATATGCAACAATTCAACAGTGACTGCCCCCGCACACAGCACTCACCAACTGCTCCTGTCATAGCAGTTTTGATGAGTTTATCAATCTGGTACTTCAGCTTCTGATCAATTGGACGCATTTTCTCCAACACCTAAATGCATAATTTAAGATCAGATCAGCTTTATTGTCATGTGTCTTCATTGCAGTTACAATAAAACATTGGAATGCGTTGTAATGTTGGGTCGTTGTACAAGTATGCTCAAATGACAATACATGTACACTCACATGCACCAAACGACTTTGAAAAAATATACTACTTTAAATTAAATAAATAAGATCAATCACATACAACATGTGTGAATAAAAAGTGGTTATGCCAGTTACTAACTGTTTTGTGCACAACCAGTTGAGAAAGGTTTTGTCTTCAAAATGGACTACAACAATGATACAACTGGGATGTCAGTGATTGGAAAATTAACACATTATGCAATCACTGACTTCACAGCCTTGCATGTACACAATTTGTTTAATTAATAAAATGTATATTAATTTTACAAGACCCTGCTGTTTGGCTAAACTGTCATTTTCTTACTCATGTCCTACAATATTTCTTTGAATGGTTTTAAACCAGGCAGTTCATAACTCACTTTATTGCTTGTCTGATATTTCACAAAATCAAAATATATTCACATACGAAATACTATATTACAGTGAACACTAGGCAGTTTTATTTTTTCAAAAATAATCTGAAATGTGAGGAGTTTTAAACAGACCCAAAACAGATGGATTTTTTTATTAAAACAAGTGTCAACTTTGGTTTAAAAAAATCTAATACTTACTGTTCTGATCTCAACCAGTCTTTCAATGCTTGGATCACCTTTGATTGACCTCCCATTGACCTTGTGACACATGACAAAGGTCATGTTCATCAGGTAGTCCAAAAGTAAATGGTATTTCACTTCCAGGAAGCTGATGCCCTGCAAGGCAGTAAAAACATAACAAGCCACGTACAAAAAAATACAGAATAACTAATTTAAAAGACTTAACATGAAATTAAAGAATGTAGGTTTATTTCAGTCACAGTATGATTGTTGTTGACATAGGTGCTTGAATAAAATTAATATTGCAGGGGATACGCACAAGGGCAGTGCTGTTGGAATTTTTCTGCCGAAGCCGTAGGTATATTCATTACCTTAACTGCATGTACGTTTCTACTCATATTCAAATGATGAAAATATAATAGATCAAAATGTTCTTTAAAAGTCTGTAAGCCAAGAATTGCATCAATGGACCACAAAGACTGAAGTAATTATAAAAATCAAAACCAGGCAGTGTGATAAGGTAACCTGACTAACCTTGTATGTTCACAACCACGGAAGTGTCAACTGTATCATGACATACATATAATAAGGTCATATATATATATATATATATATATATATATATATATATACACACACACACACACCGTAAAATTACTAGGATTAAGTCTTTTGCCAGACAAGGTAAGTGAGACTGCCCCTTACTTTTGCTGTTGAAATGCTTCCATTCTCCACCTTCTTCAGAAGGTTCTGGAAATGGGTGACGGCATCGCCTACTTTGTTTTTAATATCTCCTAACAGATCTAGTGCTCTGGCTGTATCTTCAGATGACACCTGAAAGAAGATCGCTTCATTTGTAACAATTCCATGTACATAAAGGATACTTGATGGCCTCTAATTTGTATCAATATATAATATATAATAATTGAACAATTCATGTGAAGCACAAATTAAGTAGTAATAACTGCAACTTAGAATTAGTTATTGTATCGCTTACAAGTAATGAATGCATTCAGTTGCGAATGGGAATTCGAACCTAATTATGATTAGTGTCATTGCCTTTTACCCATATTTATAAGTGTAATTTTAAAATATATTTTGTGGTAAATATAAACAAGAAATCATGAAATCAAAAACTGTATGCAAACTGTAGATGTAGTAGACTAGAGTCTCATCGCTTGTTAAATAATTCACAATGCATTTTTATTGCTATTTTATAATTATATATTTATTTAATTATTATTGCTGACAGGCTATATCATATGCTGTGCACATGTCATCATAAAAGCCACCAATAGTGTCAAGGCCCATTAGTTTCTCCAGCATAATGTTCTTGTGTTTACTAATATATGCATGCATATCAGCATAATTTGAATACAAATGTATAATGATCTCTTCATGAAGACCTACACATTATATTCTCCAATTATCGCTCATAAATCATTGTGCATCAAACATTTATAGCCACCGCCTATTTATGCTACGAATCAAATTGACGTATTATGCTTATTTGAGAAATACTGTTTCAAAGTAAAATTATGAATGAAAATATAAAAACTACAAACATTTCGAGTCATCTTCTTTTTAGTTGACTATGTTTACTTTCTCATGGGACACGTGCCCGTTTCATCGCAGAATGGGAGGATAACAAATTTTGCAAACCGTTATAACGGTATATGTAATCTTTGTTTAAAAAGAACTATGAATCAACACTTTATTTATACCTGTACATTTTATGACGTGCAAATTTTTTTATAGTATGTATTTGGTTTATTAATCTGTAATAATTTACTTAAAACACAAATTGCATTAATTAATTATGTTACCATTTCCATTTAGCTTCCGGTTCTCGCCATCAACATCGTGAAAATGTCGGTCAGAGCGCTTGGAAAAAGACATAAATGGGCACTAGATCTTGCAAATAAGTATGCATATATCACATATATTAATCTAGTACTACCAATCACATTCATGTACGTTGTTTTAAAGATAACAGGAGAGTCACATAAAGAAATAGCAGGCTACGACGTTTCTTTTTTGTACACTACCGTGGCGTCGGCTTAGCTCACACTGCTATCACATCGTCATAGAGTAATATAAGTGTGACACTGTCAGGGTTTTGTTTGAATCCATGATTTTCCATATGACGAAACTCCAGTAATTAGCAACATATCAAATAAATGTTACAGCTGTGTAATAAGTACCCAGGTAGTATTAATTAATGGTATTTTAGTTAATTAACCAGTCACAGACTGACAGAGATTCACAGTAAGAATAAAAAAAGATAACATTACCATCCCCCCCAAATGTTCTAGATGTTCATTGGAAAAGGAAGTAATGATCATAAATATATCAGGAAATTGTTCTTTAAAATGCATTCAGATAATTAATGATAATGATACTTTGTGCAGTTATAACTTATAGCTACAGTTTTAATTGACTTGGAATATATACCATGATTCGTTACCATTACCAAACACTCGTTGAAGACATTTGCTGTAATGACTAAATTACCCAATGTTGAATATACATTTTTTTGTGGTAATTTGTAGGCAGCGACAAGACAGACAAGGCGAACGTGAACTGCCAGCTCCACTTGGATACACGGACAAATGTTTGCAGGATTCTGCAGTTAAAGACACCAGCAATGACCTGATTGTTAAGGTATAAATCAGTGCCTGCTGCAAACTTAATTTAAATACTAAATTGCAGCTGATGTGAGTAAACATTTCCAATGCTTAAATTATTTGCAACTACAGCTGTATAATGCAAAATATTTAAAACAAGAGTTTCCTATGATGATAAAAAATTATTTATCACAATGGGTTTGTTTTCAGAAATCATGGGACATTGCACTGGCACCAATAAAACAAGTTCCAATGAATCTTTTCATCATGTGGATGGCTGGCAACTCTATCTCCATCTTCCCGATCATGATGGTTGGCATGATGTTCATCCGTCCCATCCAAGCCCTCATGGCGGTTCAGCAGAGTAAGTGACGGCAGCGTGTCAGTAGCCTATTTCCTTGTTTCAATCAGATGAATAATGTGGCAGTGATCTTACAACAGTACCCATTTCCTAGGATTGTTTCCATACGGATCAAAATTATCATGAGCAAGGAAATGGAAATTGTCTGTTCGCTTTTTATTATAAAATCATGGTATACATTAAAATTAGAGAAAATTACATGTGTAAAAAATCAGAAACAACTGTTGAAAGTTCAATATTTTTATGTTGAGCTGTCACTCAAATCCTTAAATGAGCTCAGGTAATGTTGAGAAAGGTACTGACTGACATGACGAGGGTGTAATGATGTCATGTAGACATATGTTGTAGATATCTATTTCAACAGACGTGATGTGAGATGTGACGCCTTAAAAATGGAACAATTGATGCTTTCAACAATATTAAATAGTTCATTAAAACACAGTTGTACAGTCAATATATTATAGTTGAAAACTTGATATCAGGCTTGTTAACAAATGCATACCATTGTATTAGAATGCGAATGCCTATTTTTATTATTTTAATAACCCTAACTTTATTCGAAAGCAAGTATGAATGCCTATTTCTGTGATCACATTCAAATGTGAATGCAAATGTTTGGTGGTCACTGGTCACATTTGAATGCGAATGTTTGGTGGTTACGTCTAAATGCAGATATTTGTTTGTGTTATGTGTATTGTTGATGTGTATGCCTCTATATTATAATAATATGTACATGTTTAGGCTGAAATAAAAAAAAAATGCTCCATATTTTAAATAATTACAGATTATAAACACAATATTTCTTCTCAAAACCTGTTTACAATATGCAAAATTAATAAGACCAATCAAGTTACAGTTTAAGGCCTACTGCAACAACAGTGTTACTCAACTGCATCATGTATAATGCCGATATTACATGTGTCCCAATTTTCACCAAAAAACATCCATTCTATGGTGTATTTTCCAGTACAGCAACACATATTTTCATTATTTAGCACATGCTCAGATAACCTACCCTTGTGTGGCTTAATTAACCGCATCTCTGAGTTACATTTCAATGAATTTCTTGTTAGCACTCTAATCAGTGTGTTTGTGTGTGCGTGCGTGTGTGTGTGTGTGAAAACCAATGCTGGCTGGAAGGTTGGCTGGTGATTGCTTCAAAGAACCATTGAACACCTTTAGCCAGGCATTCGCAGGGCAGGTTAAAATTATGTTTGCATTATGCCAGCATTTCATACATATTCGATTAAACATTTGAACAACCAGATGTTTGGCATTCAAATGCAAATGTTTATTGTTAGCATCAGATTCATGTGATGATTATGTATCGCATGCAAATACACATTCAAATACATTCAAAAACACATACAGTGTAATATGATTTTAGGATAAACACGAACTGACAACCTCCCTTTGACTTGTGTGTGACTGTATTGTTGCAGCATTCAAGATGATTGAGGGTAACCAGGCATTGCTGCAGAGGATTGTGTATTTTGTTGGTAACCTGCTGGGTCTCGCACTGGCAATCTACAAGTGTCAAGTGATGGGTCTACTGCCCACACACCCTTCAGACTGGCTCGCCTTCGTAGAACCACAACAGGTATGTGCCCGTCAGTGTTGCTCTCTATGGTGCGTAAGACAAGCAGCTTGAAACAAGGTGGCCACCTCACTGTTTCTGGGTCACAAACCCACCAAATATTACTGAAATTTCCACCTGGTTGGGCTCTGTTTATTTCTCGCACTAACACTGGTGTTATATTGCAATGAGTTAACAATTAAAAATGTTCTACTTCACTCTGAGTGTTTTACGAGTTTGCTTAATCCCTGGGTTTTGTCCTGCCACTGAGCTTGATCTTCGAGGATATTGGCGCAAAAGAAGTCTATTATTATTATTATTAAAACCATCGAACTGACATGAGGCATTAACATGCATATGTTTATTCATATGGTGGACATGTGAGAAAGAGGTATGTATGCAGTAATTGCTGTGTGGCTGAATGTTTTCCACAGATGTTAAGATGGTTTGGAATCTTCTAGGGAGTGAAATGTAGTGTTTTCAGCAGCTACAAAGACTAGATATCATGCTATTTATTTAATTATTTTATCTTCTCTTTCTTCCCTCATATGAGCCTATTAATTGGGGTTAAACTAAAAACTTTTGTTAAGTTTTGAATCATAGATAAGATACTACATTGTTCCATACATACATTTGTTTGTTTCAGCGAATGGAATGGAGTGGAGGTGGCATGACGCTTTGAAGAACACATCAAACAATCCCAGCTACCAAATTATGTGTAAGGGAATCATCACTTAGATGCTACACAGAATCACTTTTGCGTTAATAGTTTACCCCAGTAAATGTTCACTCATGCAGTACAAGTAGGAGATAACTTCAGAAACAGCGGAAAATATTTTGCTGTCAAATTGTGTCAATAATGTTGCCCAAAAAATAATTTATCATGGTTGGATTTTAAATGCAGACATTCTATTCCCTGTTGTTATTCTATTTATATAATAATACCTGGTAGTTACCAAGATAATGTTTACATATTTGTCGTTTTGCTATTAAATGTGTTGTTCTTGTCCGTGTTCTTATTGGTTAAACATTTCTAATACATGTGAACGCAGAAATTCGTGTAAGTTGATTGGATGTTACGAAAATTGTGTGCTTGTATATCTTCAGAAATAAAACTGGTGCGTCTTTGGTTTGCGTTGTTCCACACGTTTATGTAGGTGTTGATTGTCTTTAGTAACTCATAATTTAGACAAGACCATGATGAGATATAATCCGCGACCCCATATTTCAGTGATCACATTGCTCTAGTTTCTTTTTCGCCTGATGTCGGCTGTTAGTTTGCATGATCGTTGTGCGCTGTAGATAGAAACGACACAAAGATCATGTCGCCTAACTGCAGCCTGCTTGAAGTAGGATTCCATTTTTCATCTTTTGTACAGCTTGATCTCAAAATGGCACGTGAAAATGTAATAAGTTGATAGGTAGTTGAGGCCAGTTATTTGGAGAATGCGAGTTCACTGGAAATTTGTTTTTAAACAGCTCCAGAATGTTTCTTAAACAGGCCTAAATTATTACCAGCATCCACTGGGACCATGGCATGGCATTGACCCATACAGACACAAGTATCCAGGGCTGAAGCATAGGTTTGGGAGATATAAGTTGTTAGATTACGGCGTTTTATATTTGTACCCAAAGAATAAAATTTAATAGAGAAGATATACGAAACTCGAGCTAACAGCAGTAGCTATTTAGCCTAAACATATACAATGCAATGATTTTAAGACACAAACAGGGTATGAGGGATTCCCTTCGATGAGGTCTAAACCAATCGGCTCATAAACGCTAAAAATAAAATTATTTTGCACCGGCCACTTTATGTGAAAATAAATCGATAGGTAGTTGAGAAAATAATAAAATTATATATATATATGGGGAATGTTGTTTTACTAGAAAATGTCTGCATTGAGTTTTGTGTGATTCATTCATGACTGTTTTGTTGGTTCACGTTTTGTATCTACCAGTTCATGTCTAATATTAATTATAATATTAATTTAACTGCAATGACATCAGAGTGCACTCCTTTTCACAGTGTATTTTCTCAGATGAAATCAACCTCTCGATATAAAGTGAATATATGGCGGTAGGGCAGAACTACTATGCCCTGATGGCTGATTCAGTAGCTCTGGTATAATAATATTATTATTGAATATGTGTAGAAACGTATTCGCCAGGTGGCAGCACAGTCATGAGTTGATCATGCGCATTACATGGAAGCAACTTTTTATTTGGGTGTGTCTAACATGTATGTCCTGGGCCTGCGACCAGTCAACACGATATCGCGACCCAGTAGTAAATTATCACCAGCGGCCTGGTAAGATCATTTATTTGTTGCATTTACATTATTAGTTTTATGTATGAAGTTTCTTTTGTACTACATGATATTGCATGTTATTATATTTGGATATATCATCAAGCTACACATATAACTAAATGTCATACTTTATACGTTGGGAAGACTGGCGTGGCAAGTGAATGTATAATAATTATAGCCTATAGCACTGAACTTCAGCACTGAACTGCCACAGTTCAGTGCTGAAGTTCAGTGCTGAAGTTCTTAATTATTATTTCGATTTTAATGTGTGTGTGTGTGTGAGTGTGTGTGAGTGAGTGAAGGTGGGTGGGTGGGTGGGTGGGTGTGTGGGCTCTCTGTCTCTCGCTCTCTGACTCTCGCTCTCCATCCCTGACTCTCTCTCGCTCTCGCTCTCTCTCTCTCGCTCTCTCATTCTCTTTCTCTCACTCTTTCTCTCGCTCTCTCGATCTCTCTCTCGCTCTATCTCTCTCTCTCGCTCTCTGTCGCGCTCTGTCTCTCACTCTCTGTGTCTGGCTCTCTGTGTCTGGCTCTATGTCTCTCGTCTCTCTGTCTCTCGCTCTATCTCTCTGTCTCTCGCTCTATCTCTCTGTCTCTCGCTCTATCTCTCTGTCTCTCGCTCTCTGTCTCTCACTCTCCGTCTCTCGCTCTATGTCTCTCTGTCTCTGTCTCTCGCTCTCTGTCTCTCGCTCTCTCGCTCTCTGTCTCTCGCTCTCTATCTCTCGCTCTCTCTCGCTCTCTGTCTCTCTCTCTCACTCTGTCTCTCGCTCTCTATCTCGCTCTCTCTGTCTCTCTCTAGCTCTCTCTCTCTTGCTCTCTCTCTCTCTCTTGCTCCCTCGCTCTCTCTCTCTCTCTCTCTCTCTCTCTCTCTCTCTCTCTCTCTCTCTCTCTCTCGCTCTCCTCTCACTCTCCCTATCCCTATCCCTATTCCTGTCCTTCTCTCTCTGTCTCGCTCTGTCTCTGTCTCTCGCTCTCTGTCTCTCGCTCTCTTGTCTCTCGCTCTCTGTCTCTCGCTCTCTGACTCTTGCTCTCTGTCTCTTGCTCTCTGTCTCTCGCTCTCCTCTCGCTCTCTGTGTCTCGCTCTCTCTCTCACACTCTCTCGCTCTCTCTCTCTCTCTCTCTCTCTCTCTCTCTCTCTCTCTCCTCTCTCTCTCTCTCTCTCTCTCTTCTCTCTCTCTCTCTCTCTCTCTCTCTCTCTCTCTCTCTCTCTCTCTCTCTCTCTCTCTCTCTCTCTCTCTCTCTCTCTCTCTCTCTCTCGTCTCTCTCTCTCTCTCTCTCTCTGTTCTCTCTCGTCTCTCTCCTCTCTCTCTCTCTCTCTCTCTCTCTCGCTCTCTCTCTCCCTCCTTCCCTACCCTCCCTTCCTACCTCTCTCCCTCACCCCTCCCTCTCTTCCTACCTCTATCTCTTCCTATACCGCCCTTCCTACCTCCCTCCCTCCTTCCCTCCCTCTTCCTCAGATTCTCCCTCCTCTGTCTCTGCGTCACACTATATCTGTCCCATTTTCCTTATTCTTTCTCACTCTTCTCTACTCGTCTACACCCCTCTTCCTCCATGTTTTCGCTCGCAACTCGTTTTTTTTTACCCATTCTCTCATTCTCATTAAGACGCACATGGATTCGGTCATGGCTATTTGCACATATCTACACGAACGTCGAAGCTATTTATGCCATACAAAGCAATTGTGTAACACCTGCCATGCTTCATTGACATTATCACAGTTTAACACAGACAATGCAATCCGTCAATTGGCACAGCTTGCGGCCTCCTAATGGTTTAGCTGCTACGTCAGAACGCAGGGGTTGACAACATGTAATTTCGCCATATCGGTGACTTGCACGTGACGGAAGGGTGCAACGACCAATAGCATGGAATCGTTGGGGTCAAAATGTAGTTCTCCCCGTTAACAGTGCAAGGCCAACTTCATCTGTTTCTTGGTTTGTTCGATTGGGGTCGAGTGCAGCAGACGATGCACGTTTGACGCTCAATATAGTGTGACAGTTGGTCTCAACTAAGATGCACACAAGGTGCAGTTTAAGATGTCAGCAGACAATAGGATATCAACACATGCCGAAACACAACGAGGACGGGCACAGATTGGACGATGCAATTAATCGAAGGTATGAACGTTTATGGTTTGTGGTGGAAAGACAAGTAATGTTCGTACGTTCCATTATTGTTATATAATCATATTCGTGATTCAATGCATGTTTCTGTTGTAATACCTCTACCATAATTTTACCAGTCTACATCTGTAATGTTTATTATTTTATGTTATGTATTCTTGTTTACCAATTTGAGTTATATGGAATTATACGAATTATGTATCAACATTTTAAAGTAATTCCTTGTTACATTTTATGAAGGACAAAATGGCGTCGATGTTTGCGCCATCTTGCTTTCACGTCGCCTGTTGTAAAACATACCTATCCATAAATCTGTATGGATGAATAATTATAGGTTCACATGTTAACATGTTTAATGTATCATATGATATAATATAACATATAAACGATGTTTTTGCCTGTTTAAGCCGACACGCATGTGGAAAACAAAATTACGATCGCTATGCTGATTGGTGTCGATAATATCTTTAATAAAATAACTAAAGTTGTCTTAGTCTACATCTGTAATGTTTATTATTTTATGTTATGTATTCTTGTTTACCAATTTGAGTTATATGGAATTATACGAATTATGTATCAACATTTTAAAGTAATTCCTTGTTACATTTTATGAAGGACAAAATGGCGACGATGTGTGCGCCATCTTGCTTTCACGTCGCCTATTGTAAAACATACCTATCCATAACTGTGCATGGATCAATAATTATAGTTTAACATGTTAGCATGTTTAATGTATCATATGATATCATATAACATATAAACGGAGTTTTAACGCCATTCTACAATACAAATAACTTCACTGGAAATAGTTATATCAGTTTAAGAACTATTTCCAGTGAAGACAAGTTGACACCACAATCTCGCCAGTCACACACTATATGGTATATAAGGAAAGGAAATTGCTACTATAATTGTAACTGATGTGTATTCGATGCCTCGTGGCAAAGGGTGTATCACGTGATGCTCGCAATATGGAGGGTCACATCCGGCAATGGAACGCCGGGCTTAGGGGCAGATACTCCCTCCCTTTCTCGTAGCACAGTGGTCAGTTGTGAAGATTGAAGGTCGTGACATTTCTCGCCAGGGGAACGTTGTAAGGAGCAACCAAAGCGGAGTCCCGAGCCCAAGTAGATACATTAGATACTGTACTATGTACTGATGTACTATAGGCAGAATGTTCCCAGTGTCTCCCACTTCCGGATACCCTCTTTTTAAATTATGTAAATATTATAAATTACATAATTTCATGGATTTTATCTTTAAAAATTCTGTTTTTCACGATAAACTTTAATTAATTCGTTCTACGTTTTGTTTGTGGAAAATATCTTGGAGGACTTTCATGTAGTCTTTACAATACATCTATGTATTGATGGATTTTTATTATTTTGCTTTTGTTCATTATATTTTAATAACTATTAGAAGGCCACCTGGCACAGAGACACTGAACAAGAAAAAAAGGATATGGGATAGACCAGGAGAATATGGCCACAAACAGAAACCTTGAACAGGAGAAATGAGCAGAGTAAATAAGAATTGTTACTTGATTGCAGTGCCACCAACAGTGTCACTCTTGCGAAGACACTAATTTGAACAAGTCTACGTCAGTCCTATTATAAAGTTACAATGTATTAGTCAATTAAGCAATGTCATAACTATTTTACCCACACATACCCCACATAAAACCTAATATGTATTAAATGACACATACCCTATTCATATTTGGGATGTCATTAGACATACAGAGGATAATCAACTAGAGAAAATGCTGGATATTGTTAGGCAATGCAAAATGTCCTATTGTAATAACCACCATTAAGAACTCATTCAAATAGGGTGTTTGACAGCCAAGTTATTCATGTAGCAGTCTAACAGGCATAGGTGGTCTGATGTTAAACAACTTCTGGGTAGTGTCATACACTACTGGTGTGTAAGCATCCCTACGAAAAGCTGATCTAAAATGAATGTTAATCTAGAATGAATGGGGGAAGATTTATATTGTTGTGGTCATTTAATCCAGGTGTCCATTCGAGACAAGGTCTTCGATGTGATGCTTTACTTCAACCGTCACGGAGATGAGTTGTGTGTTTCTCTTGCAGTATGGCCAGCACAATCATACAGGTGTACATCAAACAGATACTTGAGTCTTTCTTCCATCATCACTCACAAGTGAGGATGATTGCACTCAGTGTCATCACCCTCATCCTACGACAGGGCCCCGTGCATCCTGTACAGGTAGATAATCACCCTCATTGTGTAATCACCCTCACCCTATGACTGAGCATGCACTCAGTGCAGGTAGGTAATCATATGTGGTGTGTTGAATTTGAAGTACAGGGGTTGTCCAGAGATACAGGCTTAAATAGGTTGATGAATACATAAATGTTATTAGTGTAATGTACGATGCACTCTGCATGTGAAAGAATGCATGTTGACTAGATTGTGGATGGTGTGTGGGGCTGTTGCACATTGTTACCATATTTGATCAGTATGGGAACGGACAGCGACAGCACCATCAGAGCAAAGGCTGACCAACAAGTACAAGAGCTCGACAAGAAGTACCCGGGCTTCATTCAGGTAACAACAATTAACACCAGCCAGACATGCAGGTTGACTAAGATTGGCATTGATAGATGGTAGACCCGCATTTAATCATTGTACCAGATGAATCTTGATCTGCTGTGGCCCTAACTGCCTGCAGATAAGCTGGCCTTTAATGACTTGTATATGCGGTGCCATCTGCAGAAATATGACATTATTCATGTAGCAGAATACAATTAAATAACTGGATGTGAAAATGTTGTAATAGAAAATATTACCATAAATGTGACACGAGGATCATCCTGTCTAAATGGACAGTGTGTTAGTCGTGTGATATTGTATAAACAGTTTCTCTTCTGACATATAATTAAGCACAATTTTGAAAATACAATTACTCTGCTATCTGTATGAAATGGGCATTTAACATGCAAGGTAAATATGATATTTGAATGGAAATTTTTTAACACGTTGATAGTAAAGAACTGATAAGACCACCCCTAATGAATACCCACTCTCTTATTTCAGTTCAAACAGCTCATGGTGTCCATAGACCCAGATGATGACGATGACATTCCCCCACCCATTTAGTTATTTTAGGTATGTAGTTACATTTGATTTACTGTATGACGTCTGTATGACGTCTGTATGACGAATTTTAAAGCAACTCATTGTAGATATTTGTTAACTAAAATACATGTATGTAAATTACTTACCCGGTACATTGATCTGAAATGACCTAATATTGCATACACAGAGTTGTGATTGCCGCCAAGCTGATAAACTGTGTGATGATTATGTGCAGTTGGAGATATCAAAAGCGCCATCGTCACTGATGGCATACCACAAGCGTTCGATGTGTTCACATCATCGCCGAGGTCGCACGTCAAAGTCATCCTCCCTCAGCAGCAAACACAAGAAGAAGAAACGACGGCGGCATTATAGTGAGGACGAGGACGAGGAAGACGACACCGAGGACAGTGACTATGTGGTGTAGCGGTGCCAGTGGTGCTTGTAGCGGTGCGAAAATAGCAAAATTTTGTGTGCTGATCACAACTGCAGACTGTCCATTAGAATGGCTGTGTGGCTCCGTGAACTGACGGAGTTCAGATGAATAGGCAGCGGTGAACGTTCGGTGCAATGACAGGGCATAGCCTACTGGCTCGTTGCCACGGGATACAGTTTCCATGGGATACAGGTTTTGTGTGAAACTAGTCACTGGACCACAGTTTGTAGCTTGTGTCGATATGGTCCTATTTGGAGACTTATAGAAGACCTGAGGACGTTATCTGTGTGCACGGACACTGCATGCCTGCCTACGTCACATAACAGCCCATGTGTCCTATATGTTGAGGTACTTGAAGCAACTGCAGAAGGGTCCTCTACTGGGGACAAGTTATCATAGACATCCTCATAGTCTACACCGGAACTACTGGAGGTAGTCGGAATGTGTGCTTCCACACATCTGATGTTTACAAGTGAACAACTTATACCACATTATACGAATAGACATATGGGTAGTCATGCCTGTCAACCCAAGAACCACAGGACCAATCGACTCCGGTTGGTGACGTGATTGTCTCAATCTAGCACCGATCTAGAGCTATCTAGTGCTATTGTTGTGAATAGATAAGATATTTATATACATAAATATATATCTTGTTGGACTATTTATATTTGTATGTGTCGTGACATTCGTCTCTTACGTAGCTCTGCTGTTGGTATACAGAGGTAGTGTACATCTTTAGAGTTAGGAGCATGGGAGGGTGGGTTCGTTGTGTACATTTTTCATTCCATAGACATCTGATTGAATATAAAATTGTGTTTATTGTTTTTAATCATTGTTTTTTTTAAATATGTGAACAGATCAAGGCCGTATTTCACTAGGGTTTTATGTATTAATGAAATGTGGTTTCTGTTGGAGCCTATGTTTGCTCACAACTTAGACTGATTGTAACATTATGCTTGCAATTTGGTTTATGTGATAATGAAACATTAATTGATAAAAATAACGTCACACATATAATGACATTTATATTATTGATAGAATTTAGAAGTTTAAAGCAGTTTATAAATTGTAATTATGAAACAAAACGACCTATGAAGTCATTTGCATTGTGAGACGATGCTGCAAGGTGTTAGGAAGATCTCTAGACAGGATAGGTCAGGTTTATTCCGTAGAGAAATAATAAGCTATTTTATCCAGTTGAATTTTGTGACTTTCCTTTGACCTTGATAAATTGGGAGAAGTGTGCTATTATAAGGCACAGCCGATTTGTCAGAAAATCATTATTTATTTGTCAAGAATCAAAAGCCTGTTACTAGGGCATTGTGGAAAATGGCTGTCGCCAAATTCCGCTGCAATTGCAGGCCATTATAACTATTTAATGTTATTTCTGTTCAAATAGAAGTTGATGTACGACGTGTTTTATTGTTGACAGCCACACAATACCAGAGGTATCTTTCATGTATAGCTTATCACGCCAGTTAATCGGAAACACCGTATTCTGCCCTGATCTATCCTGCATTTAAAGAACTCCCGGAGATCAGGATGAATTTCTGTCAGTTGTGACTGTGCCATCAAGCATTTGTACGAGCGAACATTGCATTTTAACAAGGTCACTAAATGTGCGCGTTATTAGCTGAACTGGAAAGTCGGCCATCTTGTTTCGTTCCTGCAAGTTTTATGACTTGTTGATAAGTTACCTTTTTAGTAGTTTAACGATATTTTAAGAGTTGTGTTATTGTAGTATGTAAGAACTGTCGTGTCCTCGCCGCGGTCCTTACAACTGGTTAGGAATTACACCTAGGTTGTTTATGTACAGTCAAGACGGTTTTAGCTTTTATTGTGCCGGTGGTCGTTGGTCGTGGTACCACAGACCACCTTCTTTGTACATTATCACCAACGTGCAGCTTATACCCTGCCCTGAGTGGCGCTGTGTAGCCCCAAAGTGGGATATAGTTCCCAAGTGAACATGTCATTAAAGAATGTGTGTGTATGTCACAAGCTCATATTGAAGTAATCAAGAAGTAATTTAGAGACTTCTGCATTATACACGATATACATAGTGGTCATATTGTACTGTGCGGCCATTTCCCTGTGTCACTGGGCACGAAAACTCGGGATATTAGCATTTTCTAGTAGGAAACGCTAAAAGCCCGAGGTTTCGTGATAATTTTACAAGTGAAATAGAAATTCACATGGTAAATATAATACTAATATATATGTATACGTATATATATATATATATATATATATATATATATATATATATATATATATATATATATATATGTACATATATATATATATATATATATATATATATATATATATATATATATATATATATATATATATGAACATATATATATCTATAACGGCGTATATATATATATATATATATATATATATATATATATTGTGAATGACTGACAAACGATTCGTTTGTGGTTTCGGAATTCTTGGCGTTTGACGTCATTCGTTTACGTCTACTAGTCACGTGGTTTCGTCAACAATCACAATGACGTCATTCGTTTGAACTTTAAACTCGTTGGGGCACGGTTAAAGACACTGCGGCAAGGTTCAGCGTTATGTGGACAGACATCGTTAATTGTCATAGGCCTATATAAACTATTGTCGGTAGTTTTTCGGACTAGTTGGAATTGGTGCGGAACTCACGATTACGAGCTCACCGAGGCAAACTTAACTATAAATACAACATAGGCGTTATTAATAATTTGTCACCGTTTTATTGAATGGAATGAAGTGTAAGCCTACGAAGTATAATAATAGGCATAATGACTCATGATAATGTTCCGTTTTTTAATGCAGTTTAACGTTCCAGATTATCGTCCATAACCATGTCAAGTGTTCTTTAGCGAAGTGACACTTGAACCACGTCGTTTCGGACGTTTTGGTGACTTCGGCGACTTTCTCCGCAATTCGAACATAACACAGTACATACACATAACAGACACGTAAATCGAACAGACAAGCAACATTGGTCTCGTCCTCAAACCGCCACTAGCACCAGGTCTGGATACACAACAGGGGAATCCAATCAACAGTGCGAACTTTTTCAGTTCGATTGGCCCTGGATCTCATCCGGGAATTGCAACGGTCCCCCGTAACAACCCCCTCGTCACAAAACTAAACAACACTGAACATAGAATCGGGCGTTGACACTAATACGTCGTAGTGGCCCACAGAGAAAGAGACAAGACACGGACAGGACATACGATGCGGAGTTACTTATACCGGTTGTTGCTGCGGTAACATCGGATGCTCGCGTATTAGAAAGAAGCACTCTCGTTCCGCCGAATTCGCCCGGTTGCCCTTGTAGCGCTTTGGCGATGTCGCGTTTCGATGCGAGTTGAACGGCGATCGCGGCGGCGCCGGCGGATGTGTTAATGCGTGAAGTTGCCGCCGAAAGATTTGGCTCGTCTGTAATTGTGACGTCACGCGGTATTCCGGATTTCCGGTAGCGAAGCCAAAGGTGGAGAACACAACGGGTTTTGGCGATGTCGCGTTTCGATGCGAATTGAACGGCGATCGTGATGGCGCCAGCGGATGCGTGAATTGATGCGTGATGTTGTCGCCGACAGATTTGGCTCTGTCTGTGATTGTGACGACACGCGGCATTCTGGATTTCCCGTGGCGGTGGCGAAGGCGAAGGTGGGGAACAGCAACTCGATTCACGACTGCGCACATCTGAAAACGCAATAACCACATCTCAGTAACCATAATGTTTTTTTTAAGCAAACGCATTATATAAATTTCGCAAGCAGCATAACTTAGATTTGAATTCGGACTGTTTTATATATAAATGCCTACCTTTTTACCCGAGAGCGGTGGTAACCATGGCATGGCGGCAACGTTCGTTGGCAGCGACAACAGTGCATTTGTTAGGCCTTACCCCAGATTAGGGTAGAGAGGCTGATTGGCTCTCAGGCTAACTACGAAATAAAAATAACGATATACTTTTACAAGATAATGATATCCTATGAAACATATTCAACATTGAATAACACAAAACAAAAATAAGTAAAAATTCAAATTTACAATTGTTTATAAAATAAGAATTACGGCAGGATTAACCAGTATCCGTGAGGTGGCAGCATTGTTTAGCCCCACACGAATAACATACAAATTAAATAAGGATACCTTTTTATCAAATAATGCTCCATTATAAAAACTATTCAAAATTAAACTTATATTAACACAAA
The DNA here is from genome assembly GCA_025642075.2 of Ridgeia piscesae. Classification (NCBI taxonomy): domain Eukaryota; kingdom Metazoa; phylum Annelida; class Polychaeta; order Sabellida; family Siboglinidae; genus Ridgeia; species Ridgeia piscesae. The sequence goes on from JAODUO010001545.1 coordinate 88,687, forward strand.
ATAAATATAAATGCAAATTTGCGGTTATTTATTAAAAAAAATTACGCCAGGATTAACCAGTGTCCGTGAGGTGGCAGCATTGTATAGATCACGCGGATAAACAAACAAAACCCGACTAAGTAACCAGACTGTCTTCTCGGCGTAGTTCCGCAGCCGACCGACAGTCGGTTAAGCGAGACTAAGATAGACCACGATAAGAACCTCCGAGCGTTCGTGGATCGCGCTCGAGAGCGCAATCTTCGACTGAATGCAGAGAAGATAAAGCTGAAAAGGAAGTCCCGTACATTGGTCATCTACTCACACGCGAAGGACTCCATGTGGACCCGAAGAAAGTCGAAGCAATCGAGAAAATGCCTGAACCAAAGGACGCCAAAGCTGTACAGAGACTGCTTGGCTCGGTGAACTATCTGGCAAAGTTGGTCCTACATCTGTCAGATATACTCGAGCCCCTCAGACGAATCGTGGACACGGATACTTCGTGGTGTTGAACATACACCAGCAGGCTTTTGATCGCATGACGAAAGCTCTCAAGAGTTCCCCGGTACTCCAGTACTGTGTCGTCAAGAAACCGGTGTGCATCCAGTGCGATGCGTCAGACGGAGGTCTTGGAGCAGGATTGTTGCAGGACGGATTCCCAGTAGTGTATGCATCTCGTGCACTTACTGTCACTGAAAGAAACTATGCGCAAATCGAGAAGGAGCTACTCGCTATCGTATTTGCCTGCGAGAAGTTTGATCAATATGTGTATGGAAGAGAGAAGGTGCATGTGCAGATAGATCATAAGCCATTAGAAGTGATCTTCAAGAAACTATTCGTGACGGCACCCAAGAGATTGCAACGCATGCTACTGCGTCTCAAACGCTACAGTCTGGATGAGACATACACGCTTGGGTCAGAGATGTACATCGCGGACACGTTGAGCCGTGCGTACATTCCGGGTGAACCAAGTGTTCCCGCTGTTGCACCCGCAAAGATGGACATGACTGAGGGACTGTCGGTGTCTCCCAGGAGACTGGAAGAGCTGCGAGCAGCCACCGCAAGTGACTGTCCTCTCCAGAAACTGATGCAGGTGACTATGAAAGGCTGGCCTGCACAGAAGTCAGACAGCGACCTAGACGTTCGTGCGTATTACAATGTGCGACATGAACTGACCGTGCATAATGGACCCGTGTTCAAAGACTGCAGGATCGTTGTGCCGACCAGCTTACGCAAGAACATCATCGCCACGGTACATCGCTCGCATCAGGGTATACAGAGATGTATACGTCTCGCCAAGGATGCTGTGTATTGGCCACTGGTGAACCAAGAGATCACCGACTATGTGAGTCACTGCAGTGTGTGCAACATGCATTGACCAGAACAGTGCAAGGAGCCCATGGTGCCTCATGACGTTCCAGGCAGACTTTGGGCAAAAGTTGGTGCTGACTTGTTCGAGCTGCAGGGACAGCACTACCTACTGTTGGTCGACTATTTCTCCAATTTCTTCGAGCTGATGCGACTAAGTTCGAGTACGTGAACGAAGTGTGTGATCGATGCAATGAGGTCACAGTTTGCGCGTTATGGAGTGCCCGTAGTGATGTCGGACAATGGTCCACAGTTCTCTTGCGGCGAGTTCAGAGAGTTCGCGCAGAGATGGGACTTTGAGCATATCACGAGCAGTCCGTGATATCCCCAGAGCAACGGCCAAGTTGAGCGAGCCATTGGGACGGTGAAGAACATCGTCAAGAAAGCGAAGGAAGATGGCAGCGACGTCCAGCTGGGGTTGTTGAACTTTAGAAACACTGTGCGTGAGGGTTACAGTGCATCCCCAGCACAGCTGTTGTTCGGTCGTAGATGCCGAACACTGCTTCCAATTCAGCGGAGCAGACTGATTCCGAAACTTGCAACTGACGTGTATCGTGACAAGAAGATTGCCAAGAATGCGCAAATTGAGCAATACAACCAGTCAGCGCATCACTTGAATTCGTTAGCACCAGACGATGCGATTCGTATGAAGCTGCCCGGACATGACACGTGGACGCTTGGAGAATGTACAAAGAAACTCTCCAACAGATCGTACGTGGTTCTCGTTAAAGACACACGTACAGACGCAACCGACGTCATCTGCGTCTTGTATACGAGAATCTTCCGCTACCCGACAGTGAGCCGTGGGAAATGAGGGCAAATCCGCCG